>JBBPOB010000383.1:0-17724 GCA_038091275.1 Tylopilus subfusipes | reverse complement strand
CTCGCCTCGGCACCTTCGGTGCCTCTGCTTGCATTCGTTATCTAAGTTCTGGGGAACATTAAAATGCTTAGTTGAATTCTTATGTAAATGAATTTAAAATCAAGTCAGTGAATGATCACTGGCACTTGAGCACCTGACCTTGTATTTATTATTCAAGTTCTGATATTTGAGATCTCATGTGAGGGATCTTATTACCAAGTTAGCAGATGCTCATATTGGCACCTTCAATGTGTGCACTTGCATTTGTTATTGAAGTTCTGTTGTGAAGAAATTGCTTACAAAGTCTGTGAATGCTCAGATTGGCACTTTAGTGCCCATGCTTGCATTTGCAAATCTGTATTGATGGCATTAATTCCATGGATTCTACCATATTATATATATTCCAACATGTATGGATCATCTTTGATAAATACCCTATCACAGCTTGTGTGGTGCCTGCATTTGTGAATTCATGAACCAAGTTCTGATGGAAAGCAATGTGATTAAATGCTCACTTTCAAATTCAGTATCAGCACAGTGAAGGGGACAGATAGTTGCAATGATGGGGTTGTGGCTGTGCCAGTGACAGTGAAGGTGAGGGCATGCGAGGGTGGGCAAGGGCAAGGGAGAGGCAAGAGGGAGAGGGCATGTGAAGGCAAGGGCCCTGGGCAAGAGAGTGCAAGAAGGACGAGGGTGAGGGCGAGGGCGAGAGGGGCGCAAGGGCAAGGGAGGGCAAATGCAAGGGCGAGAGACAGGCAAGGGCGAGAGGGGGCGAGGGTGTGTGAGGGCATGCAACAGTGAGGGCGGGCGATGGCATGCATGGGCATGCGACGGTTAGGGCGAGAGGACCTGCAATGGCAACAGGATGGGAAGGGCATGCGATGGTGAGGGAGAGGGTGTGCGAGAGGGAGAGGGCAAGGACGAAGGTGAGGGCGGGCGAGGGCAAGAAAGGGCGAGGGCGAGAGAAGGGCGAGAGGGGCGAGAGGGGTGAGAAAGGGCGAGGGCGAGAGAGGGCATATGGGAGGGCAAGGGCGAGGGCGAGGCGAGCGAGGGCAGAGGCGAGGGCGTGCGAGAGCAAGAAAGGGCGAGGGCGAAAGTGAGGGCATGCAAGGGCAAAGATGAGGGCGTGCAAGGGCCAGGAAAGGCAAGGGCAAAGGCAAGGGCATGCAAGGGCAAAGGCAAGGGCAAAGGCAAGGGCGTGTGACAGTGAGGGTGGGCGAGGTGAAGGTGAAGGTGTGCGAGGGTGAGGGTGAAGGCGAGGTTGTGCGAGGGCGAAGGCAAGGGCATGCGACAGTGAGGGTGGGTGAGGCAAGGGCAAGGGGGAAGGCAAGGGCGAGAGAGGGCTCGAAAGGGCTCGAAAGGGCTTGGGAGAGGGCGGGAAAGGGCGAACGCGAGGGGACAGTGAGGGCAAGGGCTCGAAAGGGCGAGAGTGAGGGCATGCAAGGGCGAGGGCATGCAACTGCGACAGCATGCGAGTGAGGAGAGCGTGTGGGTGGATGCCATCGACATGGCATCATCGCCGTCGCATTGAGTGGTGGAAGGGGGTGCGATGGTGGCACTGGCACCATCGTTGCTGGCACCGTCATCGTTGTGGTGCGCGTCACATCACATCGAGTGGTGGCATGGGCACGTTGGTGCCATCGATGTGGCACTGGCACCGTCGTCGCATCATCGTCGCATCGAGTGGCGGAAAGGGTGCAGTGGTGGCACGGCCCAGGGCATGTTGATGCCATTGACGTGGCACTGGCACCGTCGTCGTGTCATCGTCGTCGTCATCTGGGGAGAGCATGCGCGTGGGTGGCATCGACATTGCACCATTGTCGTTGTCGTCGTGCATGTCAGGTTGCATCGTTCTCGTCACGGAAGGGGTGGCATGGGCACGTTGGTGCCATCGACGTGGCACTGGCACCGTCATCACGTTGTTGTTGTTGTTGTTGTCGTCACATCGAGTGGCGGAAGGGGGTGCAGTGGTGGCACGGCCCGGGGCATGTTGATGCCATCAACTGGGCAGGGCGAGGGCGTGCAAGGGCAAAGGGGAGGTTTCCGGTGTGCATCACGTCACAGAAGGGGTGCAGTGGCCATTGACGTGGCGCTGGCACCGTCATCGTGTCGTTGTCGTTGTCATCTGGGGAGAGCGTGTGCGTGGGTGGCATCGACATTGCACCATCGTCGTCGTCGTGCGTGTCAGGTCGTGTCGTCGTCGTTGCATCGAGTGGCGGAAGGGGGTCCAGTGGTGGCACAGGCACGTTGGTGCCATCAACGTGGCACTGGCACCATCGTCGTTGTCGTCGTCATGGAAGAACATTGGTCGTGTTTGTCGTGGTGCGTGTGAGTTTGTTTGTTGAGAGCCTGCAGGGCAGGCCACATGGTTTTGTGAAGTTGATGACGGCAAAAGATGCAGGCGAGGCAGCCGAAATAGGCGTCGCAAAGGTTTGTCACTCCGCCGTTGTGCATTAACTTTTTAGATGGATTCTCATAGTCAATAATAGGCACTCAAACTGGAACTGGAACCATGGCAAGATTGGCAGAGACAACTGAGGTGGTTCCTTGTGGCAATTCAAAAGTTCACTACCCGCGAGTGAATGGGGAGAATGTCAAAGCTTGAGGCAAATTCACTGGGAGGTCAAGCGTGAATGGGGCAGTTACGAGGTGAGAGGGAGCAGAACCTGTAGAGAGGGAAATGAAGGGCGCGTACAAAGTAGAATTGGATGGGCCCGCGGATGGCAGGCAATTTAAAGATGGAGCATATGACGGTGGTTCTTGCTGGCAGTCGATCTGTCTGTTCCGAAGGAACAGTCAAACAAACACACGGGGGTGGCGGTGCAGGAGTCGCGCTGCCAGTTGTGTCGCGGCTGCAAACCGAAGTGAGCTACTAGTAGAAGCGACAATATTTGGAGAAGAGCTCTCGAAATCAGACAGGATCAAATCCTCTTGATTAAAGAGACTGAGGATACAGGTTGGTAGTCTTTATACGTAGGGAGTCAGGTACTACGGGATGATCTGGGCGAAGGGCCTTGCCAGTGTCTAACGAGCAATGAGCGAATGCCCATATGATAGGTGTTTTAAACGAGTGACTTGGGTAGCGATAATGAGTGGTTGTGATGCGTGGTTATCGGGAGGATTGGTTATCAGTAGGTCGTTTGGCAGGGTGGGCGCGACCGCTACACAGTGGAGAGAGATTTAATGAACAGGGGACCGATTCCAGAGCGAGGGATCTTCCGCCGCTTCTTTGATAGCTCAATTGTATTCTTACATGAAAGCATGGACCGTTCAAGTTCGTCTTTCTCGCTCGTTCTGTGTAAATACTGTGAACTTCAACGGGAACCAGCTGAAGAAGCCAAGAACGAGAACGGTCTGACCCGGGTCGTGCCGGAGGCACGTCTGTTAGCGACCCAGTAAAACAACCTGTGTCAGATTGTACCACATGGAAAATAGACTTAGATTGCGCCAAACGTCGGGTACCATCGTGCAAAACTTGGGATAACCAACGGAGCGGTATAAATGTCGATCGAAAGCTCCAAGTACATGAACATAAAAATGGCTCCACGGGAGATTCAGAATTCCAGATTGAACACGTGCAAGGCCAGCTTAAAAGCTTGGCTTGTACATTGTTCAAAGAGGACGGGGGAATACATACTTCCTGATGTGACATCATCCGCACGCACTCGCCATGGCGATAGCCCAGAATCCGGATATTCCAGCCAACTTTAGTGCTCGCTGGGACGATCTAGCTTCGTTCCGTGCATCAAGCACCGGGACAGAAGGTGATGCGCGAATCGTTCTCGATGCGGCGTCGTGTGATGTCTGCCTATCGAATGTAGTACTGGTAGTGGGACGGGACATGTCCGATGTTAGCCCCTCAAAGTCCTTCTCTGTCAGAAGCTGGCATTACAGGATTTTGCCCAGATGCGCGTGTGCGAATGGTCGGCCTCTAGTCCGAATGGCAAGTAGCGCCAGAACGAAAGGCAGTGGCGAGCCCGAGAACGTGATTTCCGAATCCTCGAAACCACCAGGGATACTGAACAGGTTTTCCCGAATTACTGTATTGTTTGGCGAGTCTTTCGTAGGTACGTCGAGGAAGCGACATAATCTGAGGTATGATTCATAGTCTCTGAGATACAGCTGCGAAGTGAACAGTTTCGGCTGGTCGATCAATTCCCAGGGTGGAGTCCAGTCGGAGGGGAGCGTGGGATAGAGTATAGCTTGAGATCGTCGGACGGTTTCATTCGCTGGGACGTGTGGGGCGCATACAGACGAAGGAGAACATTTTTGCTGGCCCTGGTGTCGGGCAACGGACAGTCAACTTCGAATGGGCTCAGCAGAACGAGCACGTGGTCGCGATCTCTTTTACTGGAGAGGATCCACTGAACGGGTTAGAGATACTGATCCATGGTCCCCCGAGTGGATTCGGGCTTGATCATCCTGCAGAAATCCGCTGTCACAAGAGTGAATGGACTCCAGACGTCTGCTTCGCAAGTAGCCACAATACTCTTCTCGAGCGTAATACGGGAAGAAAGGCGCTCATAGAGTGCAATGGAGGGATGACGCCAGTCTTCACGAAGGGGACGACATCCAGATAAAGGAAATGTTGCGCCGGTTCCGCCGTGGGACGAAGCTCCACCTCTCGCTCACGCTCCCGTTCGCGGTAGACGTCCCGTTCTTGTTCCTCGTCCATCCGTGCACTAGGAAGTAACAGAACCCCGAGGTCTTTGCACCGTTGGCGAATCCCTGGATCTAGCGCCGACAATTCGCTCTGACCGCTTCGAGATCTGATGACTCTGGTAACCAAACTGTCGTCATGAGGAAACACACGGAGGTATGGCTCGCCTCAATAAGACGCTCTGGTCACCTGTCGACGGCTTGCCTCGCTAGGCTGGTCTAGTCACCAGACTGCTGGATAATGTCGATGTTGCGTTCGAAAGTTTTCTAAAGCAAGCATTAATTGGGAAGAACGTTGTTATGATGGCAGATGAGTACCACATTATTATTTAATTTATTGTTGCTACTAAATGGAAGAGGGCTGAAAACACCTCCTATCTGCCAAGGAATGAATGAGCGTTAGATTACCGTCAGGCATAAATGCCCAATATTCACACACACGAACAATTTCGCTTCCGACGTAGTGCGCATGATATAGATTCCCTCTGGCTTGTCACCCTCGCGCAGAGGCGTGCATCGCGTGTGAGTCATAGGACGGCATTGATCAACACACAAACCTACAGTCGCTCGAGTCGCGCGAATTGCCACGCTTGCACAAGGCTCATGAAACGTGCAAGATGATGTGTGTATCGCAACATTTCAGTACCAAATTCGGCGGTGTTCCAGCCCGGCAACACATCAAATGGCGGTAGCTTGAGATTGTGCGTCCCATTATCTCAGGATGGTGCATGCAGTAATGAAACCGCGAGGGGGAGAATGGTCTGGACGAGAAGCCTGACGATGTGAGCGTATCAATGAAAGGTCTGGTTTGGTTTCAAAGGGTGCGTACTTTGTGTCTGGGTTGCGTGCATCTAGCCCACCGCTCCAAGATCCTACCTCCATATGCTCCACCGTTAATCCTCAATTCGAAATTGACCAGCCACACTGACCGTTTGAAAATAACACCGATCGCATGATCGAGGTTGATGCCAACGGCTGATATATTGAGCATAGCCAACTGCCATTTCCGCGTGCCGGTGAGTAATGTTGCTCTGGCGAATTGGTCAACGAAACGAGATAGCACGCCGTGTAAACAAGTAATGTAATTGCCCTAAAGATGCAGAGGAATATGAACAACCGACCAGCAGAGCATGAGAACGGGCAGGCAAGGATTTGGGGTGTGTAGGGGCTGTTCAATAGCAACGGCATGTGAGTATGAAGTTGCTGGCAATGAGTGGACGTAATAAGTAATGAATTGACCACAGGCTGGTATCCCTGAACACGACTCGTTGCACGCCGACGAGAAGAGAATGATAGCCAGATAAGGCAAATGGCACATAGGAACTGCTGCTTTCCACTCAGGAGTCATCGAGGACGGCGCGTAAAGATGTGGTCACTGCCGTGACATGAGTCTTCGCCATGCAGGCAGACACCCCGTGGTTCCTTCATCGACTTGTCAGTAAATTTTCCAAGAGAAACAGGACACAGACTAACCTATGATAGTCATGAGATGACGTTGCGTGGCTCAAGGGCCATCTCGAACCTCAAACATCCTCTCCAAATGACAGCAAACTCTTTCCCTCTCGCTTCGATTTCTTCTTCGGTGCCTTTTTAACCTTGCCGCCTTCGTTACCACTATCCTCCTCCTCCGTAACGATTCGCCGCTTGAGCTTGTTCGAGCTTGCGCTTGATTTTGTGCCCGAGGATGAAAAGGACAGACCGGGTGGAGGTTGTTTCGACTTGATAGCACCTTTCGGTTTGTTATCCCCTTGTTTCGTCAGCTCGTCGTCAGATACAGGAAGAGGAGGGAGCCCTTTCTCTATTCCAAGAACATGTGAGTGCAGCCAAAAGATGACGAGACACGGCGACAACACCTTTTCGTCTTTCGTTCTCCGCCTCTCGTGCCGAGAGGTGTTTCCCAGCTTTCAACACCACCACCTGAGGTTTTTCGTCTTCATCGTCCTCATCTGCACTTCCACGGTCATCACTCGGGCGTTCTGGGATAGCCGGGCGAACGGGAATGGGAGGTCTGCCTGATCCATCATCGTAGTACTGTGGTTCGTCGTCGTCTTCAGTCGCTATGCCCTTGACTCTATTGTGAAACTTTTGCAGGAACGCAGGAACATGGGACTGGTATTGGAGTCGAGAAGAAAGTTGGTGTCTTGTGGGTTCCCTTGAAGCCATTCGAACCGTCACTACAGTACTGTTGGCGATAGAGGTGGTCCAGTTGCCTTTTCCGGCTATCTGAATCGTGTTTGGACAATTGATAGGGTCACAACCGCCTTACCACCATCATCAATATTGCTAGCGCCCCAGTCAAACTGCGGCACACTACGAATACTAGATGCCTCTTTCTCTGGATGCTTTGAATCATGACATCCTCACTCACATCTTCATTGTACTCTCCATCCCAGAGATCCTCCTATTTCGACAGGTAGGCAGAAACATTCCCAGTCGGATGTTCGAGATCCTTATCCTTTCCCGTCTTAGGTATCTAAACGACTCTATCTCGTATCTGAGCAACACGCCATCTGGAGCGCCGCGTGCACAAACGAGATCCTCAGAAATGGCATCCCATTCCCAAAGTGTACTCTAACATCGTTGTCTGCCAAGGATCTCGAACGACAGACACTACAGGCCTACAAACTCGGTCTCAACTGGCGATCCCCTACGACAAAGCTCCATCAGGTTGTATCAACCCCTCTTAAATTCGGGGCGATAGAACAGATCAAGTTCCTTTATCGTCGTGGACGGAGCTGGATCGTCACGACCTCTCTCAGTATCTGGTGGACCTTGTATATCAGGGATCCTGATACCCTCCGGGTGGTTGCTCAATGGAGTCCCGGGAAAGCGTTGTTCAACGGTATCGCTGTCAACTCTGATGACCAATCGGATGCAGCGATCGCTGTTTCCGTCCATGGAATTGGGTTTGTGTCGAAGTGTGCTCGTGGCGTAGTGTTCCACTGAATCGTGTCTAGTTACAGAACCGTGGAACTCCTCGCTATCTCCGATGATGACGCGAGTGGTATAACAATCCAACCCCGAGGGACGTTGGACACGTCAAGCAAACCAGTCGCTCTTGACGGGAATATCATCGTCCTGTGCGATCATGATTCAGAATCATGGATACTAAATTGGAAAACGCAAGAACAAGCGTTGCTAAAGAGTCCAGATACGTGGCAGGTGATGAGACTAATCCACATGATATTAGCCATTGTGCACTCAGTCATATGCAGGACAAACCATTGCATGTCGTTTCCGCTCAGGGGAGCATCTTTGTCGTGAGGGCCCGCTCCATCTGCATATTTGAAGAACCCCAACTGGTGGTGCCGGTCGACCATCTCAACGTCGTTCTTCCTCGCGTCTTCAAATCGTTTGGCTGGGTTGACGGTGTAGCGCTAGCGTTGGGACCCTCTGCGCCGTTCTGCCCAGTTAGGACTTCCCAGTTACCGTTATCGCTACTTGTACGCAACAAGGGAGGAGATCCATGGAGACCTGCAGAACAGTTTCAGTTCATGACCCTGAACACCGACCCCAGTCATACACCCAACCACACCACTCCCGACGACTCCCCGGCTGGCCAAGAATCTTTACCGTTCCCATTCAGTATGATAGCCAATCTCACCTCTCCCCACGGGGGCCCGCTCCGCTGTAGCGACATGGTTCTCGGGCCCCATGGAACGGCAGTTTGGGTTCAGCCCCCGGACTGGGCTGCAGCTGGTTTGATCATCGAAGAAAACTTTTTGGAGCAAGTGTCCACCGCCTCGACGCGGGGGACGCTCGTCGTCGCCCTATTTCCCGGTTTATTGAATCAGGGATCGTCGGAAGCACACATCAAAGTTAGTCTTGAAAACAATGGGAACGACTGGTCGTGCTTGGATTATGACGAGACGCGGGGTTTGATCGCACTCGGATCGGGGTCAGGTGAGATCACGGTATACCGGTTATGAACGAACGCGAACGCATGTGGAAATGTATGTGGTGTTTTGGTAACGTTGTCTCAACCAGTACTCCTGGATGGAATAGATGAACGTGTTGGCGCATGGTAGCCGTACTGGCTCCTGTGCCTTGTTCAGTGCTAGATCCAACGGGACCCCACGTGCACGTGTCATGTAACGTGATTTGTTGATCTCCCTTACCCCATGTTCAAGAGGATGATCTGTTCAACCGCCACCCCAAGTTCAATCTTACGCAGGATCTCCTGCAAACACTGATCTCCTTTTGACACTTCGATGTGATCTATGGGCAGATCATGTCATTGCGACGCACTATGCCAATCGCTTTACATGGTTGCGGCGATCTCGCTATCGCGAATCATGTCACATTGATAGGGCCGCCTGGGAACGCTTGCAGCCATATTCATCATCGTCGATTGTCAATGATCCCTGCGGCCGTACGCCACCTCTGGCGGCGCACCTAGTACGGATTCAATTGAAAGAAAAAAATGTTGCGTGCTAGGACTTGTTGCCGGTATTGACGCCACCGCGCAATGATAGTTCCTATCATTCAAGTTCCGCATCACGAAAAACAGTGAGCTAAAGTCTCGGATCCGACCCATGTGACCCCCGACAACGATCACATGCTGCATTTCTCAATCAATCATTCGGTCTCACTTCTGAATCCCGTCTTATGAATGCCATTACGGTTACGACGCACGCTGGATCCGTGCGTCGTGTGCACGTCCTTGCGCGTCACGTCGAGGATGCAGATAGGCTGACTGGCTCCGCTCTCTCCTGCCACTCCCCCCAGCTCCCCCTTTCACCGGATCATGCACACGTCCCGACGGCGTGTCGAGGGTGTATGGACGATGCTAGCGATACGGACGGCATGATACGCTCATCGAACCGCCGTGAGTCGTCATGTCGTTATCATGCCGCCCATCCCGCCGAAAGCAGGCACCGCCGCATCAGGATCGTTATCATATCGGGCCCGACTCGGATGTGTCGTATAGTGGCGCACGTAACGTATCGGAAATGGCGCGACGTCGCCGAGCGCGCGGACGTTTACTTACTGTAACTTAGGCGGTGCTCGGCGCGGACCTCTCTCGAGTGCTCTGTTCGGGTCGGGAGCCAAACCCCCCCCCCTAGTTTGCGGGAGTTGCGCATCTCGTAACGTCCATATCATATCTGCGCTCGCTATGACCTTCTTCAGCTACGTAGTATTAGTACGAATGGCACAGCTCGCGTCGCGCGCAAGGATTTCAATTGCTCTACCCCGTAATACTGCACCGTACGCGATCGCTTTACGCCCGCGCCACCTGACGCCGTGGAGTCGTGTACATACTTACTCTATCGTCGGCGCCCGGGTATCACATCATATCACTCGGAAGGCGACTGCATCGTTTTTTGATCGCCAAGTGCGTCCTTGGCAACCTGACCTGACCTAAACCTAATCGGTTCCGGTTTACGCCCTGGATTACGGCGGCCGCCCCCTGCCCCGGGGTGACGGTACGGCGATATGGTATGTAGGGTGCGTCTGAGGCGGGTTTAGAACCAAACGACTCGGATGAGGCTCGATGCTGTACATAACCCTTCGTCTCTTCTTGGGTCATCGGACGGACTCGGATATGTGCGCCACCTCGCATCCGTCCTTCAAGTTGTTCAAGGTCACGAGGCGTTGAGAGATCTGATGGCGGCAGGAGGATGATGGGCCCGGGCACGAGACGGCCACCTGCCCACTGCCATCATGGGAGAGACCGTGGTACCGACCGGACGTGAAAATGATCGCCATGGTGTGGCCCGCATCGAGAACGAGAGGGGGATGATTGCTGCGACCCCCATCATCTCAATCAAGGCACCAAGCAGGGTAGCGACACACCACACCCCCACGCACATACGCCGTTGCGCTGCGCCCGCTCAGCGTCCCTGCATTTTTACACACGCACGAACCCCCAGGGTCCGTTTCACCTGCTCACTGGCAGGGTGCCAGCTTGAATCCAACTTTGTTTTTTTTTTCACACGCACGACCGAAAAGGGACCGCGCGATCGATAAGGTAGAGGATCCAAAGAGACGCCCATAGATGGCCGGCACACGTCAAACTTTAAAAAAATCAAAGCTTCATACAGAGAGTCCCCACCCCTCATTACGCCATCCGAAACATGGACAAAAGGGGAGCGGGAGGGGCGGGGGGAGAAGGGAAGAACCGGGTCGTCGACCTATCCCGGGAGTTTTGCCAATCGGAGTTAGATCGTTGTGATCCGATATCGATTAGGTAGCTTAATTAAGTTTGGAAAGAAGATAGAGACAGAGAGAGAATGCAAGGGCGCCTAGCGGACGGGACGGATCTAGCGAGGACACGTCGCTCTCACCCGTTTGGACGAACGAAAAGTGGGGATGGAGACCGGGTTGAGCTGACTGGGTCGGCGCTGGCGTCGTTCGGTAGGGCAGTGTAGCAAGCTCCTATGTACCTTTTTTCGTCTTTAATGAACCCATCACACGCGTGCATCAATCAAAGGGCTATCGTCGCTGGGTCACAGAAGCCCGTGAATCCGGGTACCATGTCTCGCGCGTGAAATGAAGCGGAATGGAATAGATATGAGGGTGGAGTGGCACACGACTGGAGGTGCTGCTGAGCACGTGTAGTGTTGGCGCCGTGAGCGATGAACGGTAAATGGTGGGTCTTGAACGTTCTATTGACGGTCTTCGTGGCTATGAACAACGAGAGGGAGGAAAGGCTGATCGCGTGTTGAGAGTGTGCCATGAGAATGTGATCATCATCATCATGAGGTGCGTCGCGGGCGGTGCGGCATGGATTGAGGGTGGTCGACGTCGCCGCGAGGGCAAGCGGCGGCCTGCGTATCGCCTGCGTACGTGTAGCGCGACGAGACGGGAAACGAAACGTGATGAACCTGCAATGCCAAGCTAGCCTAAACCGGATACGTGGTCGTACACTGCGGGCGAGGGCAATAAATCGATCGGAGCTAATTGATATTTGCAAAGAAGCGATTTCACATCAAGGGGTCCTGGGTAGCGGTCCAAGGATATGAACGTTATGCGAGCGACAAACTCGACGGACGCTCGTCCGCATTGTCGCTGATTGATAATCAGTATTTGTGGTGCGGTGGCTGCGGTAACGAAATGACTCACTGATTGATAGGAAGCATGCCTCGTTCACCGAGAGGCCAGGTCGGTCTGTGATTAGCTCCAAGAGCACGTTGGCGACTGTGTTCTCGGCATAGACAATGTCCGAGTGGCTGTAATAGTGAGCATGATGGACTAGCTTGGGGCTAGGGCTCGCCGCGAGTGGCGGGGCGGGTAAGCAGGATATGCGATTCTACTTTCTATGAAGCTCCAGAAACGTCAGTAAACAAGCCATGGGAACAGAGAACTGCCGACGGAAGAAGCAACGACGGACAAGTTGGACAGGTCGCCGTTCCGATCCAGCCCCTACATAGTCGCCAAACAGCTGACGAAAGGCCGAATAGATCATGAGGAGACACGCACTTGACCGGTAATGACAAGTGAAAATCAAAAGCGAGAGACTAGACCTACGGCACCGACACGTCTCGAGTACGTCAAATTACGATGTGTATACCAATGATCGCGCCGAACGGCAAATCAGACCACCTTAATGACACAGCAAACCTGTAGCCCGCCGCGGAAAAAAATTAAGGAGTCAAGGAGTATGAAAGCTGCCTCGAGAAGGACACGAAGGGAATCGCTCACGCGTTTCGGATCATGATGGAGTGGTCGCGTGAGCTGGTCAGTGGGAGCAAAAATGGATATGGTAGTGACTGTGAGTGGCAAGTAAGACGTGGAATCGAGGACAAAGACGAAAGCGCGACGGAGGTTACCCGACTCGTGCGGAGGATCGGGTCGATGGACGGCTTCGAAGCGGAGACCGCGCGATCTGGAAGCTTGGCAGAGATTGGGATTAGGTTGTATGGCACACGGTGATTGGATTTCACGGTCATAGAATAAGACTGGTTGTTGGGCGATGGTGATCGCAGCGGGCTTCAGGGCTGCGGGAGAGGAGGCCTGAGGGTTCATGTGAACAGAGTTTGTGATAAGAGGGTGTTCGGTTGTGCGGGCTGGATGACACGTGTTGTTCGCCGCCAAAGGCCGTGGTGTCCACGGGTGTCAAACTGCACAGGACGAGATGTCGAGACAGCCGAACGTGGAAACGAGTGAAACTAGAGCGACGGTGTGTGAAAGCGTCTCCGGACCAGAAAGACGACGATTGGCTGCGAGCGACTCGACTGCGGTGCGGTGGTGGATGTCCACGAGGAGGATGAAATCGAACGTGCGGCATCGAGATCCAGATGCGGCATGACACGTGGAAGGGGGGAAGGCGGTAGCACCCATCGGAGATAAATCTGGCAGGAAGGGCAATCCGGGGTGCCACGGTGCCTCGATTTGGGAATACAAAAAAGGACGAAAAAAGGAATGATGATGGATCGGATTGGATCACAAGGAGGAGGGAGAGGGCGCATGCATGGAAAGGCGTGGAGGGCGTGATTGGATGATCTGAGGAATTGGGGTGAGCTGGAGTGCGTGCCAGGGGTGCGTATGGGACCGGTCTGGGTCCTGTGGGTAGAGGGGAGATTGACACGCTATTCATCCGAGGCGGACAGCCACGGGAGTCCTCTTATACCCGGATGGATGGGATGGGATGCCCATCGCCATACGAGAGCGCGGAAGGATCGTTACGAAGAAGGACTCGTACGCGGTACGTCGTCTTCCACGCACGCACTAGGTGGGTGGGTGTGCTGGATCGGTGAATCGGGGAATCTGACTGTGGCCAGATTTGGGCCGTGGGAAGATACACGACGCAGATTTGCATCGTGCGTGTCAGCGGGTGCAAGTGAGATCCGTCGCCATCGGGAGATACGGCACGGACGACTCCATTCCATTCCAAGCCCATACCGCCCCCCTCCTCCGTCCGCGAGCTAAAGCGGGCCTAACCCACCACTGATCGTCGCTGCACTTTTTGTTTTGTTTTTCATCTCGATATCGTCCTGATTTTTTCCCCTTCTCTCGCTCCCTTCTGCCCGTCGTCGAGATCAGGCTGCAGTGTGCCATTTCGCTTGGGTGCGCGCAGAATCTCGACTTGGCTGGCTGTCGAGGAGATCTAAGTATATCGCAGTGCGCCGCCATCGTCACATCGGCGATATCCTGTCTCGATTCAACGTTGTTGTACTAGCTAGACTGTACTAACTCGGTTCCCGGCCAGAAGACACTGCCCCATCCGTGCAAATGGCCTCCTCGCATGCCCAACACGCCCACACCCACCGCTATCCCCCACATCCAAACTCCCACTCAAACTCAAATCCCCACTCGCAGAACCACGTGCCCAGCAGCGATTTTCGCCTGCCCCCACTCAAGAGCCTCAATTTTCCGTATCACCCACCCCAGCAGCACGACGCGCATCCCGCACCCGACCAGGCGCCCTATGCCGCTTTCGACGTCACCCAGGACGTAAACGGCCCCACTCAAAACCATGCTACAGCCGCGCCGTCCGCACCGGCTACCAACGGCGCGTCCTTCTCCTCCTTCACTTACCCGACACCCACGCCGACTTCGGCGGCTTCGGCCCCCGCCTATCTTCACCGTCAGCCGTTCGCGTTTCACGGCCAAACACCACCGCAGAGCCAGCAGCAGCACGACCATGACGCTTCCACTTGGCAGCAACAGCACCCACATCCACCGACCTCGGCTCATTCTCAAACCCCGTCCCAGCTGCACGCTCAGGTTTCCTCGACCCAGACTTCGTCCTTTGCGCGAACGACGCCCCTCGTGCCCACCACCGTGGATCCGCCCAGCGCTGCACCCGCCCGCGCACCCTCGGCATTTCCGGCTCCTCCAAAACATCGTTCGACTTATCCCCCTCCCTCCCCGTACTCCCCAAACACTTCACATCCCTACACACCTTCCTATCACCCTTCTTCTACTTCCACCTCCGCGCCGTATACGCCTTACAGCGCTTCTCCCGCATACGCAACCAACTCGACTTCTCCCACCTTCAGTCCCTCTACCTCCCCGTCTTACGCTTCTGCCTCGGCCAATGCTCACACTCCATACCCGTCTCATAACGCATATTCGACCCCTACTTCTGCTTACCCGCACCCACCGCCGTCCCCGACCCCAACGCCGACTCAGCCCCCTCAACCTCACGCACACGCACACTCGCCATCCCATTACGTACCCCCATCTGCTTCTGCTTCCACTTACACATTCGAAGATACCAGGCCCAGTACAGCGTACGAGAACCAGACAGTAGTTCAACCTGTTCGCGGACATCCCCAACTCCAGGGCACCCGGTACGTAATTCCCCGCACCGTGTCAACGTGTGCTCACCCTCGCCCGATTCGCCATTCTCAGCGACTCTCGCGTTCCGAACTCAGATCGTGCTCGGCACCCACATGTGCAACCTAAAATCGCTGATGCACGCATAGATTCTCGTCATGAAATGTATTCTCATCACCCTGCCCCAACATCCGTGCCTCCGTCCGCAGCCGTCGACGCAAGGCACTCCCAGTCGTACTCTCAGCACGAGACCCGTCCCGGATACTCCCACCAAGGCGACTCTTCGCGACCTGGGACATCCTATGCCCAAGGACAACCCTCTGCGCACGTTACGCCTCAATCCCAGTCTGACGTGGCTCGCTCTTACCCTCCAGAACCACGTACGAGCGCATATACTCAGGATACGAAATTTACATACCCTCAGTCGCATGCTCCAGAGCCTTCGGCACGCGCAGGCGCCGGGTACGCTCAGGATCCTCCCATTCGGGTCGGCTATACTCCGGAGGGTCCGACGCGACCTCAACACGCTCACGACTCGCGCACCGCTTATCTTCACGGGCAGGAATCTCATGGCAGTAATAGAGGGACCGGTGCTGCGTATGTCCAAGAAACGAGGCAATCATCTGGATATGTGTCCGCTCAAGACACGAGGCATGGATACGCCTCTTCCGAAGCGTCTGCTGTGCCATCATCCTATGTACCAGCCGAACAAAGGCATGGTCCACTTGTACCCCCTCCATATGTTCCCAGTAATGCTGACCAGCGCACGTTTGGCGATTCACGTTCTGCTGGTGCGTATACCAGCACAAACGAATCTTCTCGAAGCGGATACAATGTGCCTGATTCTGTGTCGGTCCCAGCGATCGTACCCTTGTCGCGTCCTCCTCAGCCGCAGCAACCTTCCTCACAGCCTCACCTCACGCGACAGAATGGACAGCCGCATAGTTACTCATCGTCCTTGTCTCCCTACCCACCTCAGCATACAGCACCAGGTTATAACGGTTCCCCTGCGTCCGTGCCAGCGCCTGCAGCTGCCTCACAACATTCACAATCGCAGCCCTACATTCAACCACCCCAACCTGCCCCACACCCATCTCACTCGTCCCATCTATCTCAACCCTCGCATGGTCACCCACCTGCCCAAAATGTTCATCCCACTACACACCCAACCCAGACCCAAGCGCAACCATCACACACGCTTCCTCATTCACAAGCACAACAACAGATGCACCACCCCGAGGTCCCGCAGCCCGCATATGTTTCTCCAGCGGATACCTTACATGCTAGGGAGACGAGGTTTCCAATGAATAATTTAGCCGAAGAGGAGCGCGAACGTGAACGCAAACGTGAAAGAGAGAGGGAACGTGAACGCGAGAAGGAGCGGGAGCGAGAAAGAGAGCTCGAACGGGAGCGGGAACGGGAGAAACAGCGAGAACGGGAGCGGGAAAGTCAGAGAGAGCGGGAGAAGGAACGCGAGCGGTTAGCAGAGCTAAAGGAGAGAGAACAAAGGGAGAGGGAACGAGATCGAGAGAGGGAGGGCATCATGCAGGAGGTACTGAAGCACTGCACGGTGTTGTACAATTTTGCGACACGCTACGGTGAGTGGGCCTTCATTCATGGCCCTGATCCTCCGACTGTCTCTTCGACGACGTGCTTCTGATTTTTGTGGCATATGCAGCTCAACTGCAATCATCGACTCCTCTCGCGCAACCATCTGCAGAAGAGCTCGCGGAGATGACCCACCGCGCTCAAGAAGTTGTTCGTCTCCTTGAATCCTTACGATCACCTTCAGGAAAATCAGCAAATGCACCCACTGCGTCGTCGTCACTGGCTGCCACCGCACCCCATTCGTCTATTGCATCGTCCGCATTTGGTGACAGAACGAATTCTCATGGCGTATTAAATGCTAGTGGTCCTTCGGGTGGAGCTCCTATCGATCTCGATACGCGTGCCCCCAAACGCCCCTGGGAAGAGACGCAAAGCTCCGGTACTCTTCCACACGTCTCCCAACTTCAGCTTTCGAGCACGCCGGCTGGTACAGGACTAGGTGGCGGACAAACGGCTGCGGAACGCAACGCTGCCGAGAAAGACATGGAAATCATCCGAACCAAGCGGGCGCTTACGACGAGCTTGGCGGCGGCGGCGGCAGCGGCTGGTGGCACTGGCTCTTTGGCAGGGGCTGTTGGAGGTGCTGTGGGTGCTGGGAAGAGCAAGTATCGAAAGAGAAGTGTGAGTGCACTTTCTTGCGTTTCCATGGCTTCCAGGGCATCACTCAATGGACGTGCAACGTTAGCGCGCGACGCCGCCTGGAAAGTGTCACTCGTGTAATATTCGAGAGACGCCAGAGTGGCGCCGAGGTCCGGATGGTGCTCGGACGTTGTGTAATGCCTGTGGCCTTCGTGTGTATCATCTGCCACACTACGTGACCAGTTTCACTCAGCCTTTATAGATTATGCAAAACTCGTGCGCAAACGCGATAAAGCGCTCGCTGCGGAAGGCGGGTCCGGGACGGTGATGCGCATAGACATGGAAATGCTTCGTGCCTCTGCTCGCGCCGCAGAGAACGAAAAAGCCGCTCGGGCTGCTGCAAACGGGACGAATCCCAGTGGGGGCTCGGGAAGTGGCTCGAACGGCAACGGAGAGATGGACAAAATGAGCGTGCACACGGGCACCTTTCAGATCGTGCCCATGAACATGAATGGCGAGTCGGGGTCGGGGCAGGGACAACAAGGGCCGGCAAAGGCTCAGGCTCAGTCACAGCAGCCGCTAGCGCAGCCACAGCCCTCGCAACCTTCCACGACGCAGCTCCCTCCGCCAGCGAATGCTTCGGGGACGCCGCACCTCCATCCGCACGGGGTAGGG
>JBBPOB010000382.1:0-17733 GCA_038091275.1 Tylopilus subfusipes | reverse complement strand
ACAAAGAAAGAACAATACAACAAAAAAAGATCAACGAGGTATCAAGAAACTGTTTTTCGTCTACAAGGTATTTAATGAAAGAAGTCGGGGAAAACGACGACAACGTGACGATCGTTCAACACCTTATGAGGGATGAAAACCATTTAGAAAACAAGATCGTAAGAAAGGACAAACGCGGCAGCGAGGCCACGGAGAGACGTGAGGATCCAACATGGCCAGCAGCGTTGGTAGCAACAGCGGAAGTAGACGTCGACGTCTTGGAAATAGTGGTCATAGCTGGGGTTGTGGACGTGAACGGGCCGGTGGTCGTCACGACGGGCGTGGTCAAAGTTGGGGTTGGTGGAGTACCTATATTGGAGGGCGAACTGGTTGGCGTGGTAGTGCCAACGACAAGGGTGGAAGTACCTGATGGAGTCGACGCTGTTGGCATGCCAGAGGGAGTGGTTGCGGGGGTAGTTGAGCCTACAGAAGGGGATGAACCGGATGAGATGGTGGCCAGGGGTCGTTCCGGTGACGCCGGTGACGCCGTAACGCAACGGTACTGATGTGAAAGAACCCGAGAAGCCCTGGTAGTCGATGGAACTAGCGGTGAACGAGGTAGCTTGGGTAGTAACGGTTAGTCGGGGTCCGTTTGTCGAAACGGGGAAGCAATCACCATTGTCCATTGGGCGAGCAGCTAGGTCAGGCTAGGACATGGTGGATCAAGCCCGTGTCATGTGAGCCGAATATAGAACGATGGACGTACCGTAAAGCAGAAGGAGAAGGTAGTGGAGACGTCGACCGACGGCAAGGATTGAACTAGGACCTGAAAGGGAAAAAAAAATGTAAACCGGCCTAGGGTAACGACGGGGCTGGCGGGTACGTACCATTTGTCCGGTGTAGAGAGCGATGAAATACTCGCCGATGGCTGAGAGGAGAGGGGCCTGACCGTCATCAACCCAATCGACCTTGCAGGACTGACCGCCCGTGCACGTGGTGGCTTGAACGGGTTGGGCGACCTGGGCGACGGGTCAGATGGAAGGGCAGGGGAGGCGGGGATACTCACGCGCACGGCGATGGCGAAGGGGGAGCAGGTACGTCGGGGTATTTGTAAAGGGAATTAGAAGCGAGCAACGCGGTGGTGTGACGGGGGGAACTTGGAGGGGCCAGTCGGTCTGGAATGAAACGCAATAAAAAAAAACCTTTCCGGCTGGTCGAGCTGAGCTCACAACCTCAGTTCTTCGCCTCGTCCATGTCCGAACCAGAGCTCGAGGACAAAACGTTTGGCCTGTGGCAGTCTCGGTAAAAAATTTCGTCGTCATGTCTGCTTCTATAAAGGATGCTCGTCCTCTCGTGTTCGCTTCCAACCCACTTCATTGAATCTGCACCTGAACAACACTATCGCCAGGGCAACTACGACGACTGAAACGCACCTCTCAACCAAGGACACTTGATGCTGACGGACGGAGATGATCCGTAGCTGTCCTTGAGGCCGTCTCGGAGCGGACGGCTGTCCACGGTACACGATCGACGTCACAGCGCGTTCGTTATCTTGCCCATGACCCAGCGGTGTGCATGTAACCATGCGGACTGGCAAGAACCCACTCGAATCCCACTCTACCATAACTTTTCTCAACACGGGTGGCAATACTCGTGGATCCACGAGAGCGTCGTGCACGTTCAACGTAATTGGGTACGTCCGTCTGTTATTGACATCCTGGAGCTCTCTCATTGGAGGCCACCAGAGTCATACGACCACACCGTCAACCTACGATGGCTAGAGCAGTCGGTGTGGCGATGAATGGACAATAGTTTATACACACGCGAACTCACGCCTATTCTTGGACACAATAAAGACCCCTCGAGCCATCTCCGAATCCAAACGCCCCTTGGCGCGAGTCTGGACTACGCCAAGGAAGCGACGACCAGCAAGAAAAGGGTATCGATGTGACCACCCCACATCGTAATTTCATCCAGCACCCATGATCCATCAGCCGGGCGTCGCCGTGTTTCTCCACTTTTTTCCTCCTGCGACTTGCAATCCCGATAGCGTGCAGCAGGGTCCCGTCTAGGAACGGGCCTCGTTCCCTCCGAACTAACTGCCAACCACAAAACGCAATCACGACTGGTGGGGATGGGACGGGTCTCCATCAGGTCGTCGATACGGTTAGAGCATATACATACCTTCCGGACTTTGTTCAAATGAAACGCCGCGAACGCGTCAGACACGTCCAAAGGATAAAAATCAATTGCACACGACGACCCAGATGCCTTGAATAATCTCCCCCTCGACCCACCACTCGTTTTTCACTTCTACTCCTCATCTAGCGATCGAAGCAGAATACCTTATCAATCGGCGTTTGAATACAACCTGCTCTCATACGCCTAACCCGACGACGAATCAGACAAGGATCTCTTCCTCCAAGCATCCGGCACGTCCACATCTCCGCACCGCGCCGTGCTCCTCTACTGGGTCAACACCGTCTTCAACGGCGGCGAAGAAGTCTAGCAGGTCGTCCGCCTCCACCACCGCGAGGACTCGGACCACGGCGCGCACAAGTACGTCTACCCGGACATGCTCGTCGTCGACGGGTCCTCGGAGCGCAAGCATAATCAGACGATCAGGCTCGGGCTGTTTTTGTGCGATCAGCGCGAGGCGGTGCTCGAGTGTGCGGACGACGTCGCGGGACGGTGATGTCGATGACGGCGAGGGGCAGTCTGTGCGATGGATGGGCGAGCTGCCGGAGTGGATGGCCAGCGAGGGGGTTGTCGATGCGATCAGGGACGTCGTGCCGCTGCCCTGATAGCGAGCGATGACGATGATCCCTCCTAAAAAAAAAAAAGAAGAAAAAGCAGTGAGTACCGCTGGCACTTGATGACGGCCAGCACGATCGTCCCCTTGGACAGGTTTCTCTTTTCTCTTTGTCTTCCCCCTTTTCCTATCATGGTTGTCAAGGATTGGCCAAGGATATTTATCACGCTGGGGTTTCCTGTTCTGTGTTCTTTTCTTCTGGTTCCCGTAAACGTGTCGTGTTGTATCCCCGATCTAATGTGGACGACGAGACTAGTCAGTCTTTCCAGTATTGCAGCACAGCTCGAACAAGCACCGAGCACTACGTGACTGTGTCGGTCATTGATCGATGATGCACGTGCACAGCTTGGGCCCACCTTGCCTTTTTCTCGTCCGCGAGGAAAAGGGTAGGATGCTGTTTGAGCCAGGTGTGGTGACTTGGACGAGAAGCAGAGGTACAAGCGTGACGTACATGGTGGATCGGTAACATTTACGAAATAACGAGATACACGAAATGCGGTGGTATGTCCAAGGCTGCGCACCACTCAAATGTCTCTTTGCTTCTGCTTCCTCCTCGGAGACGATCCGACCCTCGATTTCCTTTTCGACCTCTTGTGCGAGCTCGCGGACACGATCGCGATTTGCCCCGATGAGTGAGATGTATACGCCACGTTGGAGAAGTGGATATGAGCCTATCCGGATGCCCTCCGAGTTGACGCGCTTCCGTAGGGTGGCGAGGCAGGGTGCAGTCGACGATTCCGGCAGACTGACGCCATAAGTACCCCTGAAAGTGGGTTAATGACGAGTGACGTACGTTGTAAACACCTAAAGACGATAGCTGAGCTGCTGGCGGAAAGCTTTTGCAAGGGAGGCGGACGTGATATCTGTGAGGTGTGAATATGGGAGGTGAGTGTGAGAGAGGTGGCGCACCGTCGTGGGTGGGACCTAGGTGACGAGAGGTCGTAGCGTTCGACCATCCTGCAGCTTGCTTCGATGCTGGGTATACTCGGCAGCGTGTCTGACCAGCGAAGGGAGGACGTACATTTCCATTTCGTGCTCGAAGCAGAAGCGATTATAATAGTTGGAGTTGCGGTCGAGTGTCTTGCCGTTGAGTATCTCGTCGCTGTGTCCGTGAGTGGGGTACGACACGAACGGAGCGGACTGATACCCGATGATGATTGCGCACAATGTCTGTATGTGCCTGCTGTTCCCAGCTTCGGGGACAGGGGAGGTGATCGAGTGAATGGCAGAACGTGAGAGAGCGTCGACGAAGCCACCTGGGGTGCCCGCTTATGAAGCCTTATTACTAATTAGAGCTAGTTCGGTAATGGGAAAAAATCGAATTCTTTCTAGTTGCTCGTGTTTGGTGATTTCGAATGGCTCGGCTTGCCCTCTGAGATACAGTCGGAGACTGAAACACTACCAACTGCCCCGATAATCAATGAGCAGCTTTTCAGCCAAACCAGATAAAATCCAACACCTTCTGATCCATGAGATCCTCAAATTAATCCATGCCCTACTGTTTGTATTACTCAATACTCTCAAATGTGGGATCTGAAAGGATCCAATCCCTTACATCAGCAAATCACTGATTTTGGCACAGACTGTCACAGTGTTACAGCAATGTTACACCATCTTACAGCACCACAGTCATACATCATCACATCATCACAGTCACACAGCTGTCACAGTACATCACACAACTTCACAGGCCACACAGGCTGCACAGTGACACAGTCTGACTGTGCCTACAGTGCTACAGGCACAACAGCAGCATCCCATTTAGTATTGCTGTGGCTCAGCTAATGCTTAGCTGGCTCCAGTATAATCTGGCTTAGGCACCTACATGGCTTATTGAGTCTGGTGTGGCCATTATTGGCAACTTGGTGCAGCTCAGCTAGCTGGCACAGCCAGCTGACAGTTGGGATCGGCGGTAAGCTGACTTTAGCCAATTACACTTGCAGATGCTTCAAATTTCAATGTTCAAAGTTTGCTTGGACAAGTTGGTCAGAGTCAGTCTCAGCAGGGAGTGATACAATGCATTGTCAACTGCACAACAAATAGATATATGTATGTACATATGAACATGGCAAGTATGAACATTTATACAACCATTTTCAATATACATAAACACAACTCAAGAAATGGAAGTGGTTGCAATGGGAGTTTGACAGGAATTTGAGTGTAGACTTAAGAACAGAAAATTATCACATAATCAGAATGGGTATTGTATGGGTGACAGTGATGATCAACTTATGCATATTGTGGTGCCTTCAAGTCCTCAAGTATAGTGCCTTTGTGTGTGAATGAGACAGCTGTCCTAACAATCTTGTGATCTCTCTGAACTGGAGTTATGGCCTTTATGGGGGTCGTAGGCAAGGGAGATGCCACATCATCATGAATGATGGGGTGCAGATCAGATAGACCCACATTGAATGGAACAGAACTGGTATCAACACTGAAGAACAGCACTTGAACATAGTTGTAGTCTGGTTCTTCTGAAAATGAGAGATTGCAAGTGTAGGATAGGAAGACTGCAAGCTCATATGGTAGCCCAGAGCACAACACCTTGACAGGGGTTTTCTGCTTCATCCTAAGGATTGACAATGGGGATATAGAGTTGGCTTAGAGTCAAGGGAGCAAGCCATGCGATAAATATATTAACATGTATGCAAGGGACTCAAGGTCGTCATGACACCCCAATGCTGCTCCCAGGTGGCTGTTAATCAAGATAAAGGCTGGAGTGCCTGTAAGGTGGCAAGAGTGGCGAAATAGAATATGATCACCAGTTGCGGAATTGCAATATCTTCATGCAATTCCAAAGTTGACTATGAAGATGGATTGGGCATCACTTCTCAGACCCATCAAGATGTTTTGAGGTTTGAGGTCACCATGAATATAGCCATGCGAGTGAATAAAGCAAAGACAGGAGATCTGGCCAAAATGACAATTCTGAGTACCAGTAACAAACTGTAAGTCATGAATGAGTGGTGTACCATCCGATCTGTAACATGGATGATGGTATGGATATTGAACTTGCCATGTTGGTTGAGAAGTTTGTGCAGCAATGGGCCAAGAAGATCGAGCACAAGAGCATTGTAGCTCACCTTCTGGCCAAACCAATGTGTGTGCACAATCCCCACTCCACCCTCAAGTGTCTTCAAGATGTGATATTCCTGCCCCATAGACAATTCGCTGAGTCCCAGCTGGGTGTAGAGTTCCAACTTGACAGCATATGACTGGCTGTTGATTATGTTTACAGCCCTGTATATTCTAGCTGGAAAAGTTCGACTGCTAGTCAGCATGCTAAGATTGCTTGGGTAATTGTCCATCATGGTGACCCCATGTGTTCATGGTTGTAGAGGTCAGTGAGAGAGGACTCACCATAGGATTCTGAGCTGATATGTTCTTTGATTTGAAATCTACCATCCACTCAGATTGGAACAAGAGTGGCAGACAGTTGAGTCAACATTTGAATTCCAGATTCTGGGCCAGGCATTTGGGAGTGGTGTTTTAGAGCAGGTGTGTATGCCAATATTGAAGAGAACTTGAGGATTAGTAAAATTTTCTTGCCAGCAACCCAGTCAGCCAGTGGAAGTGTTGAAACTTCAAATGTGCTTTGCTGATGGTGGCTGCGGCGATGCCGCAGCATTTGCTGCTTGAGAACAGCACTGCAGCCTGCAGCCCTTCATGTCTGCTACATTCTACTTTTTCAGGTATCAATTCATCAAGTTAGTACAATCAATCTGGGGTCATTAATATGACTCAGACATTTGTGAGTCCCACACTAGGAATCATGGATCACAGGCATTCAGTCTACTGATCTATTTTTTACAGGCAACAGTTGACTAAACCCACCAAGCCAGTAGTCTACAGGCCAACAATAATCAATCTGAATTCTCCACCAAGGCTCCATGATTCACCTGGTCCCTAGACCCTGGCAGCCTGGCCTCCTCTGGCAGTCTCACTAGCAGCTAGCATGCCATCTATAATGTTCAAGCCAGCTAGTGTGACTTGATTGATGTGCCAGAGGTATGTGAAATTAAGTCATGCCCCCTAAAGTTCACTGCATGATGTTAGTACCCAGCAAGACTTTGGAGATTATCAAGTGCCACTGGAAGATGTCAACAGTGCACTGTATGGCACAACTCTCTTCCCTATGGACCCTACCCTTGATGTCAGCACCAACTTCCAGATTATGTCATCTACTATGTGTTACGTCGTTGGACATATACTACCTCTAAAGACAAGAACGATGTATGCTTCCCCAAGAAGGGTAGTCTCAGTATTCAAGTCCCCGTTGAGAGAGATTAGGTTTATAACAAGGAAGGTGTCGAGGAGACGATCCTGGTTTCCACGGATCGCAATAAGAGCGATGGGTTGGGCGTCGCTTAATAAAGAGTCAACGAGACAAATGAACCCCGAAGACAGAACTTCGGTTAGAGTGTCGCTTACGTCTGTAAGTCGACCAAGGAAGTCTTTAGACTAAGTCAACCGAGGTTGCTTAGGACACGACAAGGCCAAGTTATGAAAGCGGTTATAGATTGAGCTAGACCAAGTACAGGGTAGAGGCTAGTAGATCGAAGAGAACTAGCGTAAGGAACAAGGGTAGTGATTATAGTGTTTAAATAGCGGTAAGTTCTGGGCACGGACCAAGACGAGAAAGGAAATCAAGAAATCGTATCATGTGTGAAAGCCAATCAGAAATTGAAGCAGCGTTGTACGATTTGATGAACCAATGAGAAAAGGTGAATGAGAAGTCGTATCACTTGTACGAGCTTCCAATGGGAAGGTGGGATCTTGTATCCAAAAGAGGATCAAGATTAGTAATATATGTTAGCGAAAGTCGAGGCAATGAGACATAGTACAAAGAAAGAAAGAGAAATCGTAACATTACCCCCTTTGTAAGGGTTGAATCACCGATACAATCCTTCAGAATTCCCTGTAAGCAGCACCCGGGGATCCACAGTCATTTGCATCTCCGACGGGGTCGTAATAGTCATCATAAATGTTGTTGTCTTCCACCGGTTGCTCCTGGGCTCGTCGTCTCCTACGTCTGTTGGATCGGGGAGGAGGGGCAGGTGGCCTTCTAGTAGGCTCATGGGGAATGGGACATCTACCGCACGCGGAGGATGTCAAGGAAGACAACGAAGTTGTTGCTGAACGACGAGGGGGTCGGGTGTGAGTACGCAGTGGGCAATCACGCTGTGCGTGTAGTGGACCCCATTGTTGACAAAGGGGGCATTGGTAACAGGGGCATTCTGCCCGGATGTGGCCAAGCAAGTGGCACTGAAAGCAAGTTTCAGGATAGTGGGGATCTGACCTTGGTAGGGGGGCGTTGCCTTCTAATGCGAGCTGTCCTAGTGTTATATTCCTCAAGCGGGTTCGCAAGTCTAGCTCCATCAACTCCAATACGCGGATGGTCTTGCTGTCTAAGAGGGAGCTAGAGGCGGAAATGAACGAGGCAGAGCGTGGAGCGGGTACCCCAATATTAGGAACAGGTGCGTTTGCTTCCTCAGCAAGCTGCCTTAAATAATGATTGAGGTCTTCGAGGAATTCGAACATGCCTAGCTGATGTAGGGCTAGGGACAAGTTCAGGAGCACCTCTTCGTGCACCGTCCCTATAGTGTGGATTGTCCAGGACTGGGGTGCTTCAACCGCTAAGGTCGCCGGGAGGAATGCGAGGTGTGCTATCTGCAAATAAGCTTTGTAAAGGGTGTATAGGGGGGAGTCCATATCGAGATGCACTCCGATGGGAACGGCGAGGCGTGAGTCCTGCATAAGATCTGCGAACCGATCCATCTCGGCCGGTTCCGGGAAGGAGTTTATGAGGCAGTGGGCATGGATGGGTAGATTAATGGAAGGTATTGGGGTAATCAATTCTGGTACTGGGGAGGGCGTGGGGCTTTGTTTGGGGTAGACCCGTAACCAGGGTTGGGTGGCATCGTAATTGGACGGCCACCTGGATTCTGCGACGTTGGACATGGTATCGGGCTCCGGGGACCCAAGGTGCGTGGTTTGTGTAAGCGACGATGGGGAAGAAATGGTGATGGAGGGGGAAGGCTCGGGGACGTCAGAGCAAGGAGACATCGTTCAGCTGGTTTTGATGTAGTAGAGACGACAATGGGAGGTGGATGGAGTCTGCGTTTTCTGGGGGTAGAGATGAAGTCTTTTATATGCGTCAAGAATTGTTTTTGCATGTTTGAGGTTCTTCTCAGGTTCCCACAAGTCTTCCTCCACAGTGTACCCTTTCCAGCGAACCAGGTATGAGAACCCTGCTGGAGATTTCTTGTGGCGCAAGATCCGTTCTATTTCGTATTCCTCTTCACCTTCTATAAGGTCCGGAGGTGGAGTCAGGAAGTTCTGTCCGTGGATGGCATTCTTGCGATAAGGTGATAAGAGGGAAGCATGGAATATGGGGTGAATTTTCCATGTTTTAGGAAGTCGGAGTTTATAAGATAAGGGAGATAGGACTTCCATGACTTCGAATGGTCCTTCTTGTTTCAAGGCGAACTTCAGCACGATAAGGTCTCGGTGAAGGTTGCGGGCTTCTAGCCACACTTTATCTCCTTTCTCGAAGGGTTTGAATTTTCTTTGTACCCTACTAGATGTTACGTTGGTCGTTCGTTGGTAGACAAACACTCAAAGGTCTTCTCTTGTCTCGAGGGAGGTACTCACGAAGAGACACTACGTCCTCAAGATTAGAGTACTGGGTCAAGGGTTTGTAGTTGAACGGACTACCAAGGTAATGGTCAATCGGACCAACAGAGGTTAATGGTTCTAGTCGATGGACTAGCTAGGTCAAAGTCGAGGAGACTGGTCGATCGGACCAGGATACGAGACCAAACGTATGATTCAGAAGATCAAGTATGGAGAATACAAAAAGTTCTATGAGTCTTTTATAGTGTTGAACTATGGGGACGCGTAATCGTAGAACAGCAAAGAACATCGGAGAACAAACGGAAAATGGGTAATAAGGAACACGTAATCAGTACAAGAGAACTGATTAGGGGAGAGCATGTCCGATGGAAGCATATCAAGACTAAGAGCTAATGAGTCAGATCCCCTTCTGAGAGGAATAGAAGTCTGAAACGAACGGCTTGGGGATTAGTTACAGTTCAATGAAATAAGCGGAGAGTGGACCAAGGATAATAAGAAAGTAATCGGTCCTAGATGAGTATATCCCCCATATAGCGGTAGGGGATTGGTAGTCGACGGATAAGAGTAGAACGGAGGAAAACAATAGGCTGATCGTAACACTAGACATGGCTTGTCTTGCGAGATCGTGTGCCGCCAAGGCTTCGTCCCTTTGCTGTTTCAACATTCGGAGCCTTGTTTCCACAGCAGGGAGAGGGGAGTTCGGGACGACGTCAGGAAGTGAACGGGGTTCATATCCCATCATGAGATAGAACGGTGATTGCCCTGTGATAGAATGAGGGCAGTGATTATGAGTGAATTCTGCTTGGGAAATATGATCGGCCCAAGATCCAGGGTCTTCCTTGCAGAAGATGTGAAGATACGTCTCGATTTCCTGGTTTACCCGTTCTGTCTCCATCGGTTTGCGGGTGATAAGCGGTAGATAGGGCGAGGGTGTATCCGAGGGCTTTTCCTAGTTCCTTAGCGAATGCAGATGCAAATTGTGGTCCTCTGTCAGATATGATTTTGTCGTAGAGGCCGAAACGATGGTATACTTTGTGATAGAAAAGAGTGGCTATCCCTTCTGCGGTGACGGTTTTCTTGGTAGGGCATAGAATTACCCCCTTTGTAAGCCCATGGTCGACCATGACCAAAAGGGAATCGAAGCCATTGGATGGGGGAAGGTTGGTGATAAGATCGCAGGAGATCTGTTGGAATGGACAAGTGGCATGAGATTTGATCAGTGTTAAGGGGGGAACTGTTGGGTGGGTATTAACTTTGTTTTGCTGGCACGTAGCACAGCCTTCGACATATTTCTGGACAAACTGGGCTAGTCCTGGCCACCAGAAGTTAGCGGCGACAAGTTGTTGGGTTTTAAGGTATCTGGGGTGTCCGGCGGTGGTATGGTCATGGCATTGTTGGAGGATATCACGACGTAGGGTTCCTGTGGGAGAGACGTAGATGTGTCCTTGGTAGGTGAGGATGCCATCCCTGGTTTGCCAATCAGAGAGTCGGGAACGGAATGCCAGTGGAGTGTTGCTATCAATGGATTGGAGTGTTTGGAGTACGAGGGGGTCATCCATTGATGCCGAGGCAATTTCATTTGCCAGCGAGGCGTCGATAAGCTGGACAAATAGGGATGGGGGAAGCAATGTTACTTCCACGTTATCTGGGCTTCCTTCTTTGGGAAAGAAGTTGGGTTGGCGAGATAGGGCGTCCGGTCCGATAAGGAGCTTTCCAGTGACGTGAGT
The DNA here is from genome assembly GCA_038091275.1 of Tylopilus subfusipes. Lineage (NCBI taxonomy): Eukaryota > Fungi > Basidiomycota > Agaricomycetes > Boletales > Boletaceae > Tylopilus > Tylopilus subfusipes. The sequence continues at coordinate 6,576 of JBBPOB010000382.1, read as the reverse complement.
CATCTTCAGATCAAAGTCACTTAGGTCAAGAAGCCAGCGAGCTTGCCGGCGATTGAGGGTGTGTGTGGAGCGGAAGTATGTAAGGTTTTTATGATCGGTAAAAACTGTCACAGGTGTTGCCGATCCTTGGAGGTAGTGGCGCCACGTCTTAAGGGCACGGATGATAGTGAGAAGTTCCCTATCATATATGTCATAGTTTCTTTCTGCCTCCACGAAGGCTTGGGAAAGGTAGGCACAGGGGTGCCATTCGCCATTAGCATCGGTCTGGAGGAGGATTGCTCCGGAAGCGATGAGGGATGCATTGGTTGCGATAGCAAAGGATTTCGTTTCGTCGGGCATGGCAAGGACCGGTTTGGACATGAATGCCACTTTTAGGTTGTCGAAGGCGATTTGACATTTCATAGACCATAGGAAGGCGATGTTCTTTTTGGTTAAATCCAGAAGGGGTCGTACGATGTTGGAGTAATCCGTGATAAAGCGGCGGTAGTAGTTTGTGAATCCTAAAAACGAGCGGACTTCCTTTACTGTTCTTGGTGTTGGCCATTCTGCAATGCCGTCAAGTTTGACAGGGTCCATCGCTACCGTTCCTTCTTTAATCACCATGCCCAAGTATTCTACTTCTTCAGCATCGAACGTGCATTTTTCCAGTTGAAGGTGGAGGTCTAGTTCCTCCATTCGTTGAAGAACCTGTTTGGTCCGTTCATCATGGGTTTTTTGATCCTTGGATGCGATAAGAAGATCATCCATGTAGATCACTAGCCATCCTTCTGTGATCATGTCTCTGAATGAGTTGTTCATGAACCTTTGGAACGTGGTGGGGGAATTCATCATTCCGAAGAACATAACCATCGGTTCGAAGAGACCTCTGTGAGTGATAAACACTCCTTTCCATTGATGTCCGTCCTTGATTCGGACGTTGTTGTATCCCCAGCAAACGTCGAACTTTGTGAAGATATGTTGCCCTTTCAATTTGTTAACAAGATCAGAGATAAGAGGGAGTGGGTAGGCGTCTTGGATTGTGTGTTGGTTAAGATATCAGTAATCCTGACATGGTTGGAGTTTCCCATCTTTCTTGTTAACGAAGAAGAACGGGGTAGCTTGTGGAGAGTTAGAGGGTTGTATCTTTCCTGCAGCAAGTTGTTCATCGACGAACTTGTCGGTAGCTTCTTGTTCGGCAGGATTTAAGGGATACACCTTTCCTACTTTTGGAACGAAGGTTTCCTTGGTATTGATTTCATGGTTGTAGGGGGGTGACGGAGGAAGAGTTCCGGCAGTAGGTTCTGCAAATACCTTGGTGAACTCTTTAAACTTCTCGGGTATCTCAGCTTTCGGGGTATTTTTATAGGCTAGCGCGGCTAGTTCTGTTGCTGTGGTAAGCTTAGCTACAGTTCCTGCGGGTAGAAAGTGGGATCCGTGTTTGACGATTCGCCCGATAGTTCGGGAGGTGATGGCTTTGACGATGAAGTCATCAGGGGTATCATAGCCCAGGTAATTGTAGAGGGTATTGGTGTGTTGTACATAGACTTGGTTTGGCGGGGGTCATAGTCGTTCGTTGTTTTGGTGGTAATCATGTCTATGAAGAGTGAACAGTTCCTTGGACTGGTCTTGATTTTCAGCAACGACAAGAGTTTGGTTTACCCAGTTGATGGATGGGTTCACCTCTTTAAGCCATGGCATTCCAAGTATAACATTTTCTCATCCGCAGTTCATGACAAAGAACGTGTGTTTGAGGGCGATCCCTCCGATGTCAAGAAATAAGGTGGTGGTGAATTTAATGTCTCCTTCTTTGTTTCGGGTTTGATCAACATTTCGAACGATGAGGGGGGTTTGTAGGCGAGTGGTTGGGAGACAATGCTTTTTTACGAACTCCCAGTCTATGCAAGAGATGTCAGCCCCACTATCGATAAGGGCTCAGGCATCGACGACTTTGAGATTTCTGTCCGGTACGAGTATCTGCACGGGTAGTTTCATAGATTTGGCAGCGGATACTTTTACAAGATGGGTACTCAATTCCTTAGATACCTGTGTTGAACGGGTACCTTTGTTCAAAAATCCTCGTGAAACATGAACCGAACTCTTTGTACGGTTTCTTCATCCTCTTCATCTTTTACTTCTTCTACCTTGGCCGTTGTTTCTTCGACCTTCCTTACCCGAGGAATCAGGGGTAGACCTTTCATCTTATTGTCCCTGAAGTGTGGACAGTTGTGACTGCCATGTCCCGACTGCCTGCATCTGAAGCAGAGGTTTTCCTTAATGCATCGGGCTTTCTCTTCAGGAGTGAGACGGGTTACTTTAATAGCATCGACGTCCATTGTGTTAGGGTCTCGGGTAGGGGTAGATCAAGGGGTTGGTTTGTATGACACAAAGGTGGGTTTCGGGCGATGGAAAGCAATTTCGTCACTTCATTCAAATTGGGTTTGGAAGTGGGTTACTTTCTCATACCATTCGTCTATGGTCTCTGGGGTCTTTTCCATGGTGTAGATTCGTCTCATTAGAGGTGGGGGAATTCCTGCGGCAAAGTACCCAATTAGGACTGTGTCCTCCGTTACTTGGGCGAGTGCTATGTTGTTCTGGAACTGGGCAATGTAATCGGTTAAAGTGGGAGAGTATACTCCTCTTTTTCCCGTAGGGTTCATCCGGGTGGTTGCGAGCCAGGAGATAGCATTCCCCTAAGTGTTATGATGTTTGAATGCCTTCTTAAAGGCTGTCTTGAACTCGTCCCATGTCCCAATAGAGATGGTAGTCCCAGAGATGGCTTTTGCTCGAAAGGTAGATGCCCAAGTAAGGGCAGACCCTTTGGTCATATGTGATAGAGCAAAGGCTACTTGTTTACTGTCATTGTCGTACACCTGAACGTTTACTGCCAGATAGAATCATACTGAGTTTAGCCATGACATGGCCTTGGCGTAACTCCCATCGAAGGGTTCGGAAGCTCCGAGACAAAGTTCGGTGGGTTTGGCTGGAGTAGCCATGGAAGAAGTTGGGGGAGGGATAGGAGGAGGAGAAGGAGGGTTCGGGAATAAATTGGACACGTATCTTTGAGAGGAGGTTGAGGATGGTCCCGGAACGGAAGGGTGAAGAGGGAGAAGTGCGGTAGGAGTTGGGGACGACGGGGCAGAGGGTAGGGTGACGGTCTGAGATAGATCAAGAGCAAGGTCAGTTACTTCGGTTTGTTCCTCAGTAGTAGTAACAGGAATATCAGGTTCCTGGATATTAGGTTCTTCTTCAGATAGCGATGAGATAGAGGACTCCTCCAGTATAACAGGCGGAGGTGGAGGGCGAGAGCTAAGGCTCCAGCGGGAGCTGGTGTTGCTAGGTGGTAGGGAAATGGTGGAGACGCACGCGGTGGTCACTCCATAGAGATGCTAGTTCTATTATTACATCGTTGGACGTATACTACCTCTAAAGACGAGGACGATGTATGCTTCCCCAAGAAGGGTAGTCTCAGTATTCAAGTCCCCGTTGAGAGAGACTAGGTTTATAACAAGGAAGGCGTCGAGGAGACAATCCTGGTTTCCACGGATCGCAATAAGAGTGATGGCTTGGGCGTCGCTCAATAAAGAGTCGACGAGATGAATGAACCCCAAAGACAGAACTTCGGTTAGAGTGTCACTTACACCTGTAAGTCGACCAAGGAAGTCTTTAGACTAAGTCAACCAAGGTTGCTTAGGACATGACAAGGCCAAGTTACAAAAGCGGTTATAGATTGAGCTAGACCAAGTACAGGGTAGAGGCTAGTAGATCGAAGAGAACTAGCGTAAGGAACAAGGGTAGTGATTATAGCATTTAAATAGCGGTAAGTTCTGGGCACGGACCAAGACGAGAAAGGAAATCAAGAAATCGTATCATGTGTGAAAGCCAATCAGAAATTGAAGCAGCATTATACGATTTGATGAACCAATGAGAAAAGGTGAATGAGAAGTCGTATCACTTGTACGAGCTTCCAATGGGAAGGTGGGATCTTGTATCCAAAAGAGGATCAAGATTAGTAATACACGTTAGCGAAAGTCAAGGCAATGAGACATAGTACAAAGAAAGAAAGAGAAATTGTAACACTATGTAATTTCCACCATCCAGTCTTGAAGAGTCAAAATATGGGCTAGGGTATGCACAATGGACATCTCGATTCTCGAGCTCATTTGGTCTGTTTGCAGAGCAGGTATAAAAGATACTTGATTAAACTCTTTGTTGCAGTTGGTAATACTACTCATTATTGTTCTTGTCCACTTTTTTCAGGAATCTGTCCTTGCAGTCCAGACTCCAGAGCGACCACTAGCCATGGTTTGGGGTTGCTGTAACACCCCCAACATGCCCAACCCCCAACAGTTCCAATCTGAGGCTGATATGTTCACAGGATCATTGGAAGTCTTAGGTCCTCATGCTCATTGCCCTCCTTATCATTACAGCTCTTCTAGTGAAACCGAGGATTCCACTCAGGCTGAGATAGCCACAGCTGTTGCCCAACCAGCCCATGCCATTGCACCACCTAGAGCTCGCACTCAAGCCTCTCAAGCCACTACTAAGCATTAAGATTCGGAATGCATAGATATCCATGACCATAGCAAAGTGGATGAGGACAAGGATGTAGAGTGTCCAGTTCCCTGGGCATGTGCAGGATGCACGGCACACACAGAATGTGCTGCAACACAGTATAACTCTGCTCTCGATAGCACAAATACTACTGCCATTGACCCTCTAGCCACAGATCCCAAAACACAGAAGCACTCTGCCCTCAATGTCCATCACTTTTTCACCAAGATCAAAGAAGAGAGTGCAATCTGCAAGGTATGCCAGTAAGTATTGTATTGTTCTAGCCAGTTCACTTGAGATCTGATGGGTACTGTAGATGATTGAAAGAGGAGAACCCCCAGAACTTCCTGTCCAACAGATCGTATATATATAGCTTCAACATATCCAACTACTTGCTTCGTGGCCATATTGAGAAAGTTCATATCATAGAGTTTCTTCAAGAAGCTCAGAAGCATGGCTGGCCAATCTATATTGACTCAGTGAATGTTGCCGTTGTTGTGGGATACACTTTCATAACACTTCATGAGGTGCTGTCAAAGCCAGGTGTCTCTATCCATAAGCTACCTCCTGCTCCTTAACCTGAACCTGGTGACCATCCACCCACCATTCCTGGCTCAAACCCAGGGCTTAATGAGGGCTTGCCTCTGTTTTCTTTTGCTACATTTTACCACTACCTTGTGAGGTTCATTGCAGCCAATGATCAGATAAGTTATTCATTTATTCTGTGGACACAGTGGCTAAACTTTGTCTTAGTCCTTGAATGTGATGGAATGTTCTGAATTCCGCCAACTTCTCCTCCTTCTCCATCAAGACCTCCATGATACTGACATTCTGCATAGAACAAAGATATGTGAACTCATCAGCAAAATCAGAACTAACTGTCCAGTACTGGACAGCACTAGACAGTACCATAGTGCCCATAGTAAGGGTCCATATGGACAGTACTATAACAGTACTATGACAGTATCTTATAGTGTTTTCATAGTTCATAGTGTTTTTATAGTGTCTGATAGCACTCTCCCAGTAAATTCATAGTGTCCATAGTATGATTACATTGGTACAAAAGTGTACTAAAAAGTGTAGAATTAGAATTAGCCTTTTGTTCAGTACACTGCTATTCCTAATCCTTATTCTAATCCTACACTTTTAGTACACTTCTAATCCTAATCCTACATTTATTACAGCTGTTTTCAAAAGTCCAGGGAAAAAAAAGTCAACTTCAGAAAAGGACCCCAGGAATCCATGACTGGTTCAGCCTGCTAATGTCAGCAATGTTGAATGCAGCAGATCCCATGGCCAGTCAACCATGCACCCTTATCATGCAGCGAGCTGCCTTGGACAAAACCAGGGCTTGCATTCCAGTTCTCCATCATCAGAGCTATTCTGTCAAGGACATTTGCCATCTACTTGCCATCAAGAAAACCTTGGTGTACAAAGTTCTCACTTGGCATAGTCAACTAGGCATCATCTTGAATCCTTGCATGTACTCATGCACAGTTGGCTGTTCTCATATCCTCACTCCTCCTGATCTTGTCTTCATTTCCTCAGTTATCAATCATTGTCCATCCATCTACCTTGATGAGTTGTGGGATGAGCTGCAGCTCAAATGCAACATCCACACAACCCTTCCAACACTCACTCATGCTGTTGAGCAACTAGGGGTGACACACAAAGCTATCTCTGCCTGTGCTGCTGAACAGAACAAGCTGTCAAGGGCACTATATATGAACCAGATTGCTGAAGAAGTCCCTAACCCAAATATGCTTGTATTTATTGATGAAGCAGCAAAGGATGAATGCATGGTATCAAGGGGATATGGGCACTCAGGAAAGGGCCTTCGCTGCAATGTTCAGAGGCAATTTGTCTGAGGAACATGTTACTCAATCATTCCAGCCATTACACTCGACAGTGACCTGCATGAAAATCATAACGTGCTGAGTCATGTACATATCCTATGACCAAGCCCTTCTGGCTATAAATAGCCAATACCATATGCTATCATCCCTCCAAGTTTCATTTGATCACCATCATCCGTTCCTGAGATAT
>JBBPOB010000381.1:0-17743 GCA_038091275.1 Tylopilus subfusipes | reverse complement strand
GAGCATCATTCTGAATGCTTCGAACGCTTCTCCGTAACGCCCCATTCCATGTAGCGCTGCATGCTTCCCTTCATACCCTATATGGGACAAAGGGTCAAGCTCGATAACCTGATATCATGGATCAGCGAGGTCCGTTTGATGAGACGTGTAATATGAACACGACCCATACCTCAATGCTATACTTTAGGAGAATGTCGGTGAGGTTCAATAGGTCGAGTGTGAGCGCATCCGAGTGGTGCGCGATGGCTTCATCATGTTTCTTGGGATCCCTTGCAGTCTCTCCCAGCTTCACTAGCTTCTTGATACAACGCTGTCGGAAGTCTGACAGAGATATTAGCCCTGACTACGTCGCTGCTAGAATCCCTTACCACACCCCCACTGTGCTAGCTCATCGTGGGCATTGATGTCCTCAGCAAGGTCGTCCTGCATCTTTTGGAAACAATCGACCACCTCCGTGAGCCGACCGTCGTCTTCCAGAATGTCGCAAATGACGCGATACACAACAAACTTCGGAACCTTGAACTAAACCGAAAGGATGTCACCAACCATATTCGAAAAGTCATGAAAGGTATACCTTGGACACCGCACTCAATGCTTCCTTCGCTGGGCCGAGATTCAGCACCATCCTCGCCCACTTTGTCAGTATGGTATTTGGCGTTGAGGAACTGAGCGACAACGCAGCAAAGTAAGCTGCAACCACTTTGTCTCGTTTATCAATATTCGATGCCTCATCTCCAATCCTTTCCAACGCTGTGATGCAGCGGTATGTAAACTCTAACGGCAGACATTAGATACTCTACTCTGATGTGCGATGGCGCAACTCACCAGCCAACCAGTCAGTGATTAACGTATTGGCTCTTACATCCTCCCTTAGAGTGTTCTCCATGTCGAGAAGACCTTGTGTAGCATCATATATGCGACCTTGAGAATACAGAAATTCACATTCATGCCTCTGTTCATGTGCACGGTTGATAATATCAGCTTTGTGTTGAGATTGATCGAGTTGGACGCGTAGTTCCTGGATGGTTCGTTTGAGACCTGCGATTTTATCGGCTGACAGATGGATTTATGAGTGACACGCGAATCAGGGAGGCTTGATGGACACACTGGAGCACTGGTTGGCTTGTTCGAGATGTGCGATCTTGTCGTCTGATAGATAGGGTTGTCAGTGAAGCACGAGTAGGGAGGCTTGATGGACACACTGGAGCACTGGTTGGCTTGTTCGAGATGTGCGATTTTGTCGTCTGATAGATAGAATTGTCAGTGAAGCACGAGTTAGGGAGGCTTGATGGACACACTGGAATACTCGTTGGCTTGTTTGAGATGTGCGATCTTGTTGTCTGAAGGGCATGTTTCTCAGTAAAGGACGAACCATGGAGGCGTGATGGACACACTGGAGTCATGGTTGGCTTTTTGTAGCTCCTGGGTAGTTTGTTTGAGATGTGCGATTTTGTTGTCTGACAAATAGGTTTGTCAGTGAAGCACGAGTAGGGGTTGCCAGAATGGACATACTGGAGTACTCGTCCCGAGCACGAAGAATGGCACGAAGCGAGTTGATGCATTCTTCGATACTATCTTCCTTCAGATTGGTTGTAGATTGGGAGTTGGAGGGCTGGCGAAGATGCTGCTGAGCGTTTTCGTCGAGGTTTATCCCCTGTTCGTCTGGACAACAAAGAAATTAGTAAGACGTGCGTGAGCCAGAGCGACAACGAATGCACCTGAGCTCGTTTGCTGGGCATGAAGATCTGCTCGTAGCGAAATGATGATCTCGTGAAGGATACTGGCGGCGTGCTGAAAGTCGGCCATCTCGTCGCGGAATTCTTCGACAGTTTCTTGGGGAGACGCGATGAATCTCTCTTTGCGAAGGGTGATTGACTTTTCTCCACCGACCACAAGGCTGGTCGTGTCTGACATGGTCATGGACCAGACAGGATGACTGAGCGTAATGAGAGACCCGGTCTGCTTGTGGGTCCTAGTGTTCCAGAACGAGACCGACAAACCAGTGGAGGCTGCGATGAATGTGCCGCTGCTTTCCAGGGCGATGCACTTGCCATTGTCATTGCTGTGGATGGGCCATTTTGAGAGCGTGGTCCCGTTGGACGGGTCGAGGCAGTTGATGTTGCCGTCGTAAGACAAGGCGAAGAGTTGCAGGACATCTATCGCCCAGGTAAGGGATCGGTTCAAAGATGAATCGACTTGAATGGGGACGTCGAAGAGGAGGTAGCCGTTCCGACCGTCGTAGACCCGGACAGCGTCGCGTCCAAACGTAGCAGTGGCGAGGAGACGTCCGTCAGGCGAAAATTTCGCAGCGACTACCCAGTAGTCGTGTTTTAATGGACCGATGAGTCGCTGTCCAGTCGAGAGCGACCAGATACAGGCAGTCTCGTCACACGATCCCGTCGCAATTTTCGTTCCATCCGGCGAGACGTCGACTGCAGCCATCCCACCTGTGTGCCCCCTGAACTCGGTCGATTTTGCGTGGCTTTCCGCATCCCAGACGATCACCGAGCCACTTGACGTCCCGCTGACGATCCACTTTCCATCTCGTGACACTGCAATGTCAAGAACGACGCTCCCCGCATTCATTGGCGATCCCACTTCCTTGCCATCTTGTATGCGCCAGGTTCGAATCTTCCCTCCCGCGTCGCCGCTCACAAAATGGTTCCCATCAACGAGGAACGCAACTGAACAGATATAGTTTCCACCATCGATTACAATCGGTTGTGTTCCCTGTGAACAGACCAAGTTGACTCCTGGCTCGTCGTCGAAATCGGACTTTCAATCACCTTGTCTGTATCATCATCTTTGAGCGTCGTTGCGTCTCTTTGCTGACTATTTCTTGAGGAAAGTCCCGTCCGTGTATGCTCTTGTGTTGTCGTCAGCATTGTCTTATCGATTGTCTCGTGCATTCACTCACCTTGCTTTGATCCCAGACCTACGTTTGAAGACATAGCTAGGGCGTCAGATCGATGAAAGGCAGGATGCGTGGTCGTCAAGAAGGACTCCAGGTGAGCGCCAGTACTACCTACGCACGCGTGTCTCGTTACAGAATCAACTCTCACACTGTGACAATATTTGCCCTGTGCCCTCGGCGCTTCCCTTCGTTTAAATGCACCTCAGACCCACCGTTCGAATTGTTACAGGCATGATCATGGTCAATGGCGGAAATTACGTTGATCGCTTGGGATCTGACAGCAGCAACTCACTGGCACCTGAGCCATGTCGCTGGCCCGCATAGGTATACTTATGAACTCTGGTCGGCAATGATGACCAGGTGCATCATATTCCGTTCCATCATTTCAGAGCCACCGCGAGTTTTTTTTTTTTGCAGCATTTGGGAGCCCGATAAGAAACCTCACGGCGTCATTTCCGATGATGTTGGTCCTAAATCGTTGAAGTTGCTTCTCCCAATGACAACTTTCAAGCTATCGTTCAGCTACCACCAACGTGTAGCCACTGGAAGGACCAGCTTTTTATCGCCCACGATCGGAGAGGGACTACTACACAATCAGAGCACGAATTTCAGTGCACACACGTTGTCAGATGTTTGCGGTCACAATCCAAATGATGTATTGTATGCCTATCGTATGGATCCTGTCCATCAAGCCAGAAACTCGAACCGTGATCAAACTGTCGGTCGCAACACGTCTATACCGCGAACGCGCCAATAGTGCATGGCAAAAGTCTAGCGAATGGCTGCTTGAGCCGAACAGCGGCCATCCGCAGTGCACGCATGGCAAGATCGAATCACCGAACAGAAATTCGCCGCACGAGAAATCCTTGTCAAGAAGGAGACCAATCCAGGCAGGATTGAAGAGAGCGAGCATTTCATCCTGGATGACTTGCCCCTGGTGTTAATCTCTGACGACGAGGGGGAAAACAATACCAGCAAGTTTCAGTTGACCAGCAACGAGCGACAGCGAGGGAGGAATGGTAGAGCCGGTCATACAACGTTACAAGGGATATTAACTCAGGCAACCTTGAGCACAATGTGCTGACCATGACGTCCATCATCGCTGTCTCGGTGGGCACGGCAGTGGTTCGATTTGGTTGTAGACGTTTCGTCAGAGTGGTGAAATGCGACTGCGGGTACCATGGCGATCATCCGAGTCTGCTCCACATGTTGACTCCGGGGTCCTGGACGAGAGCGAAATCTGCTCGCTCTGCGATTGTGACCATGGAGTGCACGACCTGAGGGGCGGGATCAAACGTCACGGACATGGTTGTTCGGCAAGGAGTGTCTTACGGAGATTGACGTGTATCGATGGTCGTGATCGTGGTTGCGACGAGGCCGAAGGGACGCGTCAATTGATATTGGGGAGTCGGGACATGAACGAACCTGGTAATACGAGCAGGGCACAAGATACATCCAAATGCGGAACTAGCAGACCAGGCACGAACTGCCTCTGGGCCAATCTTACTCGCGGGTTGACTACTGAAAATAATGTCTCGAACCCCAGGAATTTTAGCGGCTAGGTGTATTAGTATTGGCTAAATTCGAAAAGACGAAGTAAACGTGCACATTGCAGATAAAGAGGACAGAATCGATTCGTCGCGTACGAGCATGAGAAATCACCATCGAAGACGCTACGTATGATTCACAATACGTCGAGCATGTGAACGTTGCCGAGGACGTCAGTCAGCGAAATGTTCTCCTGAAATCGTAACCTGATCAAGCTATCGGCCGCAACCCACTGGTAGTCCTGGCGCATGTCCGTCGACGTCAACGCGAGCAAGATCGCACCGAACGGCTGCCTGAGATGCTACACAAGCCTTCGTGCCCGCGTCTCTTTGTCCATGGGGGGGGCAGAGTATGAGGGCAATTCAGGTTGGGGAAGCGACAGGGCTTCTTCGACTTCGTCATTGATTTCTTAATCGTTGGTGATGTCGTCGTCAGAGACCTCTTCGTTGTCCACGGCCGGTGAAGGTAACGGCGCGGTATCTTCCCTCACAGTCACGTTCCTTCTATCTCCGCACTCCAGGAGAGCATCCAGCCAAGGGTGAACGAGATACAGGGATTGCATCCGAGACAGGTCTTGTTTCGTTCTGATTTCCACCATCCCAAAGGCAACCATCTCCGCGCGATAAATACGAACTGAACGTGTTCGAAAACGCGAAAGAAGGAGGAGTTGAAAAGAGATGCGTGGGAGTTTCATCCTGTTTCCTGAGAACCAAGGGGGAGAGAGTTCGTTAAGACGGTCGTGTAGCGTCAGCGCGGTGTCGATGTCGAATGAAGAAGCGGGCGATGGTCCAAGGATGATCATTCCTTCCATCTCTGCGTCCGGACTGTATGCTGGGAGGTGGGACATTGGCGATTCATTGAATACAGTGATATGCGCCGGCAGGCAACTATCGAAGCTGCCAGACTCCCCAGTCCATGCGAGGATACTGAGGTCACCAGATCCCGCAAGGACATGTAACAGGAGGCGGCCTAGCGAACCATCTCCTTCACCGTAGATTGCAGGTGGCCCGGTGGACGAGAAAATCCCGAGCAAAGAGTATGCGGCGTCTTCGACCAGTGTCTTCTGCCGGGTCGAAGCGAGACGCAGCTTTTCCCGGAACCCTGGATGAAGAACCATCAGTTGCTCCGCAGACACCCCCCGTGGCTTGCTCCATCTCCGAGATAGTCTCCGGTGACTATTTATGGTTCGGAATGTCCAGGTGGAGGTAAGGAGTCCAACCCTCGGTGTGGAATCAACAAGGTACAGATCTAGAATGCCGAAGGCCGGCGAACGGTAGAAACGAGGATGGTTGTCACGGAATACTTGTCACGGATGCGCGGACACTGCTTCGCCAGTCGGTCTGGATCGAACCTTGAGGCTCGTTCAAACAGTCCCTCGGCGAGGTCAATGCTACTGTCCCAGTCGAGCGCCAACAGCCGAATTGGGCCTTTGTCAATGGGCATTATACCCTGAGCCGAAATGTCAGGGAGTTTTCTTCGCTGTGGACCAGATGATATACCTGACGACTATGTCACACGTTCTTGCGGTCAGGTCAACTAATGCCAACTAAAATTTTCCGGTGTTGCACGTTCTCCTCGATGGACGCCCGGAAGTCGGCTCATGGCTGGTCGTGAATCTTAGGGAATAGCACAGGTATACCCGTGGGGTATGAGCAAGGAGGGGGGGCGAGGGCGAGGGCGCGACGGCGCAAGGGCAATGGTGCGAGGACGCCAGTGCTCACATGCAAACACGAGTGGGAGTGCGTTGATGCGCTCCCGTTCGTCTTTGCATGTTGAGGACGGTGAGGGCGAGGGCTTGAGGACGACGGCGACAGTGAGGGCGAAGGCGACGATGCGACGGCGCGATGGTGTGAGGATGACTGCGACGGCGCGACAGTGCGAGGACCCACGGGTGAGGGTGAGGGCGAGGGCGAGGGCATGCGAGGTGGCAAGGGCATGCGACGGCGACAGCAAGCGAGGTAGGGAGGACGTGTGGGAGGGCGAGCGTGGGCGAGCGAGGTGGCGAGGGCGTGCGGAGTTGGAGGGCGAGGGCGTGCGCGTTGTACCGTCGCTTCCGTACCCTCTCACCAAAGGGTGAGGGTGAGGGCAACGGCGAGAGAGGGCGACGACGAGGAAGGGCGAGGGCGAGAGAGAGAGAGAGAGAGCGAAAGCACGAGGGTGACGGCGACGGCGATGGTGAGGGCGAAGGCGAGGGTGATGGCAGCGAGGGTGAACGACGGCGACAGTTGCCGTGGCCTACCATATAGAGCAAGACTCGGCGGACGGGTACGAGTGTCGGCATGCCGTACCCGCCCGCACAGTACCCGTACCCGAGAACTGTACTACGAAGGTCTTGGGCGACGAGCGGGTCGAAGATCTCTAAAGCGAGGTACAATGTAGGACATCGTCAAAGGTCCAACTCATCACAGATCTACATCTACTGTATGTCGAGCGTACAGATGCTCTCTATCAAGTCAGTCAACGAGGTCTCCTCAAGGATCTGGAGTGTGATCAAACTATCCGCAGCGACACGTTTATACTGCACGCGTGACAGCGGCGTGAGTAGCAGCGCACCAAATGGCTGCCTCAGACGAGCGACGAGACGCAGTGCGCGCGTGATATCGTCCAACCCCGCAGAACGGCGCGAGAAGTCTTGATCGAGCAGGGGACTGATCCAGGGGTGGACGAGAACACAATCTTCCATCCCAGAGAGATTATCCGCAGTCTTGATCTCTACGCTCCCAAGCGCGGCGGTTGTCGCACGATAAACACGGAGATTGGGATTGGCATACGATTCCGAGACCTGGATGAGCTCGGTGACGGGAAACGCGATACCAGCAAGTCGCAGTCGGCTGGCAGCGACAAATGGTGAGGGTAGTTTGTGGAGTTGGTCATGCAGCGTCACGGCAAGGGAGAGGTCGGACAAGGATGACCGTAGTGCCATGACCATGCGGTCCATCTCGCTTGCCTGGATGGCTTGTGGAACATGGGGTGGCACTAGTTGGTCGTAGACTTTGACGTCGACCGGTAAACAGCTATTGTAGCTACCCGCACGCCCGGTCCAAGCGAGAACTGAGACGTCGCCCGATCCCGTCAAAACGTGCTCCAGAAATCGACCGACCGCGCGATCACCTTCGCCATATATGACCGGGATGGCAGCATTGAAGATGCCAAGCAGCGAGTATGCAATGTCTTCCACGAGCGTCGTTTGACGCCTCGAAGCCAAAAAAAGCTTCTCGCGAACCCTGTCCAGGCCTGGTCGAAGCATGGCCAACTCTTGCGCAGAAACTCCTGATGCCTGCTCCATCTCTGCAATAATGGCAGGCGACTCCTTGTGGTTGAACATATCCAGATCAAGGTAGGGTTTCCAATCTTCCGTATAGAACTGGACCGTCTCGGCAGCGACATATTCTTGGTAGGTCCATGCGCGAGTGTTCCAAATACTCCTCCGAAGGTCGCCAGGCTGTTGGGAGTCTGACCAGACACCGCAGAGGTAGACAATGGTGAGGGTGGAGCCACGATACCACGTGAACATGGCAACCAATGACTCTTGAAGCACGACATTGTCCTTTTTATCTATGCAACAGGTGTCTGACCACACCCATCGAAATCCGAGGGCACGAGCGATTTTACAAAACATCTGGACCTTGATGTTCGGGGACGATGCTTCCAGTTCGTAGACCGAGATGTTCTGAACCCGCTGGTAAAGAGGTTCACCATACTCCCATTTGTGAGACAGCATCACGTATCGGTAAAATTCCATGACTTCTTTCTGAATCCGCGCATTATCAAGCCGAGTACGAGTAGTCATGGAAGATCGCAGCTCGTCGTAGTTCGGAAGCTGCTGGAAGGCTGCTGCCTGCCCAGGTTTATCATAGAGACGACCGTTAACCGTGTCAATGAGCACACGCGGCATGTTTTGGATAGTATGATGCACCGCGTTTTGAATCAAGGCAGTTACATCGACATACTGACGGCGAAGCTCTGTCCAAAGTGGTCAACACCTTCCACTTCACGTCGGAATGCCGAGAGAATTTTCTTACCGCGAACTTGTGGATCAGGAGATTGTTTGAGCTTTGAGAGCATCACTCTGAATGCTTCGAACGCTTCTCCATAACGCCCCATTCCATGTAATGCGGCATGCTTCCCTTCATACCCTGTATGGGACGAAGGGTCAAGCTCAATAACCTGATATGATGGATTGGCGAGGTCCGTTTGAGATGAGGTATAATTTGAACACAACCCATACCTCGTTGCTATACTGTAGGAGAGTGCTTGGATCAAGTTTGAGTGCATCCGAATGGTGCGCAGCGTCGTTCGCGGTGTCTGTCAGCTTCACTAGCCTCTTGATACAACGCCTTCGGAAGTCTGAAAGAGATATTACCCCTGACAACGTCACTACTAGGATCTCTTACCAAGTTCCCACTCTGCTCGATCTTTCTGGGTATCAGTATTCTTAGGTAACACATCCTGCATCTGCCGGAAGTAATCGACCGCTTCCGTCAGGCGACCATCATCTACCAGAATGTCGCAGGTGACCCGGTACACAAAAAACCTCGGAACCTTGAACTAAACCAAAAGGACGTCATCAGCCATCTTCGAACAAACACGAAAAGCGTGCCTCGGACATGGCACTCAATGCTTCCTTCGCTGAGCTGCGATTCAGCACCATCCTCGCCCACTTTGTCAGTAGAGTCTTCGGCGTCGAGGAACTGATCGACAGCGCAGTCAAGTAAGCAGCGACGGCTTCGTCTTGTTTACCGGCGTTCGATGCCTCGTCTCCGATCCTTTCCAACGCCGTGATGCAACGGTATGTAAACTCTAACGGCAGACATTAGATACTCAGGCTCTATTCTGATGTGCGATGGTGCAACTCACCAGCCAACCAGTTGGTGATTAACGTATTGGCTCTTACATCCTCCCTTAGAGTGTTCTCCATGTCGAGAAGACTTTGTGCGGCATCGTATATGCGACCTTGAGAATACAGAGATTCACATTCATGCCTCTGTTCATGTGCACGGTTGATAATATCGGCTTTCTGTTGGGATTGATCGAGTTGGACGCGTAGTTCCTGGATGGTTCGTTCGAGACATGCGATTTTGTTGTCTGACAAATAGGTTTGTCAGTGAAGCACGAGTCGGGTTGCCGAAATGGACATACTGGAGTATTCGTCCCGTGCGCAAAGAATGGCACGAAGCGAGTTGATGGATTCGTCGATACATTCTTCCTTCGGATCGGTTATAGATTGGGAGGCAGAGAACTGGCGAAGACGTTGGTGAGCGTTTTCGTAGAGGTTTATTCCCTGTTCGTCTGGACAACGAAAAATGAGTAAGAGGAGCATGAGCCAGAGCGACAACGAATGCACCTGAGCTCGTTTGCTGTGTATGAAGATCTGCTCGTAGCGACCTGATGATCTCGCGAAGGCTACTGGCGGCGTGCTGAAAGTCGACGATCTCGTCGCGGAATTCTTCGGCAGTTTCTTGGGGAGACACGATGGATCTCTCTTTGCAAAGGGTGATTGACCATTCTCCACTGACCACAAGGTCGGTCGTGTCTGAGATGGCCATGGACCAGACAAGACAACGGTGCGTGATGACAGACCCGATTTGCTCGTGGGTCCTAGTGTTCCAGAACGAGACCGACGAACCAGCGGAGGCTGCGATGAATGTCCCGCTGCAATCCAGGGCGATGCAACTTGTGTCGTTGTTCCTGTGGATGGGCCATTTTGAGAGCGTGGTCCCGTTGGACGGGTCGAGACAGTTGATGTTGCCGTCGCCAGACAAGGCGAAGAGTTGCTGGGAATCTATCGCCCAGGCAAGGGATCGGTTCAAATATGAACCGACGTGAATTGGGACGCCGAAGAGGAGGTTGCCGTTTCGACTGTCGTAGACCCAGACAGAATCACGGTCACCCGTACTAGCAGTGGCGAGGAGACGTCCGTCGGGCGAAAATTTCGCAGCGACCACAAAGTAGTCGTGCTTCAATGGGCCGAGTAGTCGCTCGCCAGTCTCGAGTGACCAGACACAGGCAATCCTGTCTTCTGATCCTGTCGCGATTTTCGTTCCATCCGGCGAGACGTCGACTGCACGCACCCAACCCGTGTGTCCGCTGAACTCGATCGACATTGTGTGGCTTTCCGCATTCCAGACGATCACCGAGCCACTTTTCGTCCCGCTGATGATCCACTTTCCATCTCGTGACACTGCAATGTCGTTAACGCAACTTCCCGCATCCATTGGCAATCCCACTTCCTTGCCGTCTTGCACGCGCCAGGTTCGAATCTTCCCTCCCTCGTCGCCGCTCACAAAATGCTTCCCATCAACGAGGAACGCGACTGAATAGATGTCGTCTCTGCAATCGATTATGATCGGTTGTGTTCCCTGTGAACAGACCAAGTCTCTTCACTCGATTCCTGGCTCGTCGTCGAAACTGGACTTTCAATCACCTTGTCTGTATCATCTTTGACGGTCGTTGCTTCTCTTTGCTGACTATTTCTCGAGAAAGGTCGGCTCTCCCTCCGTGTATGCTCTTGTGTTGTCGTCAGCATTGTCTTATCGATTGTCTCGTGCATTCACTCACCTTGCTTTGACCCCTGACCTACGTTTGAAAACATGGTTAGGGCGTTAGGTCGATGCAAAGCAGGATGCGTGGTCGTCGAGAAGGACTCCAGGTGCGTGCGCCCTAGTACTACCTATGTACACGTGTCTCCTTATCGAATCAACTCTCACACAATTGCCCTGTACATGTGCCTTCGGTGCTTCCCTTCATTTAAGTGCACCCTAAAACCACCGTTCGAATTGTCACAGGCACGATCATGTTCAATAGGCTACGGAAATTACGTTCATCGCTTGGGATCTGGCAGCAGCTCACCGGCACCTGAGCCATGTCGTTGTTGGCCGACATAGGTACACGAACTCTGATATTCCGCTGTTTCGTCATTTCAGAGCCACCTCGAGTTTTCCTTGCATCGTTCGGGAGCCTGATAAGAAACCTCGCGGCGTCATTTCCGATCTTGTTCATCCAAGCCAAGTCCACTGATGTTGCTTCTCCCATTGGCAACTTTGTTGAGCTGCCAAGCAACGTGTAGCCACCAGCTTTGTTCAAATTGCCCGCGATCGGAGAGGGATTACTACACAATTACAGCACGAATTTCAGTGCACACACGTCGTCAGATCTTTGCGGCCATGATCCAAATGTATTGTATGCCATAGTATCGTATGGATCCCGTCCATCAATCCAGTCAACGACGTCTCCTCGCGGACTCGAACCGTGAAACTGTCCGACGCTGCCGAGCCGTTCGCCATCGCCGTCGAGTTTTTCGACATGTTTGGGGTAGAGGGACACGGACGGGGAAGAGGGTAATGCCCTATAGATAGAATCTAGTACTAGTACATGGAGATCAATAGTCCTCACTGGCAGGGACTTGTGTATTTTTCTGCCGGCGGATGTATCACGTGACTAGTTGGATCGTCTCTGTCAATGTCGACTAGCAGCCCCCCATTGTTGTGCGCGCGTCTCAAACGCGCGCCCTCCCGCACTGCACGCAGCTCGCCACCACACGTGCAACGAATCGCACCCGCAATGCTCCAATCTCGCACGCCCCCGATCTCGCACTCCCTCCAGCTCCTCTCGCATACCCCCAGACGGTATCGTGTGCCCCGAGCCTGTAACGTCCCCCCCAGCCTGTAACGTACACCCCCAGCCCTTAACAGGCGCCCCAAGCCCGTATCGCATGCTCCCTAGCCTATCTCGTTTATTCCCAGCACATCTTGCCCACCACCGCCTCTAATGTGGCCCGCCTCCGATCTCGCGCTTCCTCCAGCTCGTATCGTGCCTCCCCAGCCCCCTCCAGCCCATATCGTGCGCCCATAGCTCACACCGTGCACCCTCAGTGTGTATTATCGCCATCAGCGCATATCGTCTCCCTTCAGCGTAGATCATGTGGCTCCAGCCTGTATCACCGCCCCCAGCGCATATCGTTCGCCGACAGCCCGTATCGTCTCCCCCAGCCCATATCATATGCCTTCAGCGCGTATTGTACCCCCCCCAGTGCGTTTCGTCTCCCTCAGCGTCCATCGTGCGCCCTCAGCCCGTATCGTGCGCTCCCAGCCCATCGTATCGTCGCCCACACTGGCAGCGAATATTGTCGCCCTTAGCCCGTGTCGTGCGCCCTCATCCCAGAGCATCCCCAGCCCCTGCATCATACCAAGCTCACACAAGGACAAGAGGAGGGCAAGAACAGATGGGCGAGGACGATGAACGCGAGGACGACACCGCCATGTCGACAATCCAGCGCCGTTTACGACACTACCACGACGATCATGATGTCGCCGCCATGACGTTGACGATCGCGATGTACTCGCGCTGTCACTATCGTTTCTCCCACCACATGACAAACAGGGATGGAGACACGTACACGAGCACAGCGACACAACGACGAAGACGAGGATAGAGCATGACACGAGGGCAAGGACGGAGACGAGAGCACGAGGACGACACGAGGGCGGGTACCTGGCGAGGACACGAGGACGACGACACCAGCGTAATGTCGACGACCCGGGGCCACGCTGGTGCTGCCCCCTCTCCCATCCCACCATCCAACGAGGACGAGGACCAATGCCACCACAGCGATGACGTCGGCAACACGTCGGCGCACGCGTGTCATCGCGCTCACCTAGCCGCTACCCCCGTCCCACGATGCGCATGCCATCGTGTCTACCCTTCGGCTATCCTTCGTCCTCCCACATGACGTGCGACGTGGCGAGGACATTGACAGCACCACCACGATGACGGGCATGCCATCGCACCAACCCTGCCGTCATCTCTTGTCCCGATGCACGACGTGACGAGAACATTGACGACACCACCACGACTGCATCTCCCACCACGCGACCGTGACATGACGAAGACAAAGACACCACGGCGCCGTCACAGGACCGTCGGCGAGGTTCCAACTGGCTGAGAACGAGGCCCAGCAACTTCACTCGTAAATAGTTTATTCTCATTATCGACATGTCGGGGGCTACAATCATTTGTTGGACATGGATCCCCGGATTCAGTTGGAGCTGTGGTCGAACATGTTCTCCATTCCTTGACAACGCCTTTACCTATGGTCGGCCAGCTCGTTACTTGCGATTCCCCTTGACTTCTTTTAGGTATGTCTCGAATCCAGTTGAGTGGCATCCGTCGAGCGAGTGTTTCAGGCCGGACATGTGTCATATCTAGAGTCGAGCTAAAATAACTACTCGCATTCACTCGAGGTATGAACGTAGTATACGTAGTACTCGTCAATCTACTGTATGTCGATCGTACGGATGCCATCCATCAATTCAGCCAACGACGTCTCCTCACGAACCCGAGCCTTGATCAAACTATCCATCGCAACACGTTTGTACTGTGCGCGCGCCAGCGGTGCGAGCAACAGTGCACCAAACGGCTGCTTGAGTCGAATGGCCAGCCGCAGTGCACGCGTGGCAAGATCGAACTGGGGCTCGCCGCACGAGAAATCCTCGTCGAGGAGGGGACTGATCCAGGGATGAATGAGGAGTGCACCTTTCACCCCAGATAACGTGTCCATCGTCTTGATCTCTACATCTCCAAGCATGGGCGACGTTCCTCGATAAACACGGAAATCGGACTCGGGGTCGGGTTCAGAGAGAGGGACAAGGTCGGGGAGGGGAAAAACAATACCGGGGAGTCGAAGTCGACCAGCGACGAGCGACAGTGGGGGGAGATCGTGGAGTCGCTCATATAGCGCAACAGGTAAGGAAAGGTTGGGAAAGGTCAGGCGCAGGGTGGCAACCAAGGCTTCCACTTCAGCTGTCTCGATTGGCTGTGGAACATGAGGTGGCACAATTTGATCATAGACAGTGAGGTCGGAAGGGAGGTAGCTGTGCGGACTTCCTGAACTCCGGCCAGTCCAAGCGAGAAGTGTGACATTATCCGAGCGCGTCAGGATATGTTCCAGAAGGCGGCCAACAGCCTGATTGCCCTCACCATAGACAATTGGGAGTGCCACATTGAAGATGCCGAACAACGAGTATGCGATGTCTTCCTCGCGGGTCGTTTTGCGCTTGGAAGCCAGGTAAAGCTTCTCGTGGGCCCTGTCGAAGCCTGGTTGAAGAGTCACCAGCTCTCGCGTGCTGAAGTTCATCGCCTGTTCCATCTCCGAAAGGACAATGGGTGACTCCTTGTGGTTGAACATGTTCAATCCAAGGTAAGGCTTCCAATCCTCGGTGTAGAACTGGATGACCTCCGAAGCAACGTACTCTTGGTATGTCCATCCACGAGTGTTCCAGATACTCTTCCAGAGACTGCCTCTGGCCTGCGACTTGGAAAAGACGCCGAGGAGATGGACGACGGTGAGCGACGACCTACGATACCACCTGAACATGGCAACTAACGACTCTTGCTGAACCCCCTTGTCGAGTTGGTTGACGCAACAAGTGTCACTCCATGCCCACTTAAACTGAAGAGCCTCGACGAGTTTGCAGAAATTTCGAAGCTTGTTGAAGGTGGGAGAAGCAGGGAGCTCGTAAACTGAGGTATTTTCCACCGTCTGGAATGTTGGCTCATGGCGCTGCCACCTGTGCGAGAACATCACGTAGCGGTAGAACCCCTTGACTTCTCTCCGAGTCCGTGCACGGTCGAGCCGAGTTGTCATGGAGGACCGCAGCTCATCGTAGATCGGGAGTTCCTCGAATGCTGCTGCTTGCTGCGTTTTGTCGTAGAGGCAACCAGTGACGGTGTCGATGAGCACACGTGGCATATTCCGGATTGTCTGCTCCACCACATCCTGAATCGCGGAAGTGGTGTCCACATACTGACGACGAAGATCTGTCCGAAGTAATCAATACCCTCCACTGTACCCAGGGTCGAGAGAATTCTTTTACCACGAACTTGGGGATCAGGAGAGTGTTCAAGCTTTGAGAGCATCATTCTGAATGCTTCGAACGCTTCTCCATAACGCCCCATTCCATGTAATGCAGCATGCTTCCCTTCATACCCTGTATGGGCCGAAGGGTCGAGCTCGATAACCTGATATCATGGATCAGCGAGGTCCGTTTGATAAGACATGTGATATGAACACGACCCATACCTCATTGCTATACTGTAGGAGAATGTTTGGATCGAGTCTGAGTGCATCCGAATGGTGTGCAGCGTCGCTCGCAGTGTCTCCCAGCTTCACTAGCTTCTTGATACAACGCTTTCGGAAGTCTGACAGAGATATTAGCCCTGACTACGTCACACTAGGATCTCTTACCAAGTTCCCACCGCGCTCGATCTTCCTGGGTAATAGTATTCTCAGATAACTCATCCTGCATCTGTCGGAAGCAATCGACCGCTTCCATCAGGCGACCATCATCTTCCAGAACATCGCAAGTAACTTGATACGCGAAAAACCTCGGAACCTTGAACTAAACCGAAAAGACGTCACCAGCCATATCCGAATTGCCATGAAAGGTTTACCTCGGACATAGCACTCAATGCTTCCTTCACTGAGCTGCGATTCAGCACCATCCTCGCCCACTTTGTCAGTAAAGTCTTCGGTGTCGAGGAACTGATTGACAGCGCAGTCAAGTAAGCTGCAACTGCTTCGTCTTGTTTACCGCCGTTCGATGCCTCGTCTCCAGTCCTTTCCAGGGCCGTGATGCAGCGGTGTGAAACCTCTAATGATAGGGATTAAATACCCTGTTTTTATTCGCGTCGTCAATGCTCACCAGCCAACCAGTCCGCGATCGACGTATTGGCTCTTATATCCTCGCTCAAGGTGTTCTCGATCTCGATAAGAGATTGTGCAGCATCATGTATGCGGCCTTGAGAATACAGAAATTCACATGCATGCCTCTGTTCGTGGGCACGGTTGATCCGGATGAAGAGATCTGACTTCTGTTGGGACTGAGCAAGTTGTACGCGGAGTTCCTGGACGGTTTGTTCGAGACTTGCGATTTTATTGTCTGACGGATAGATTTATCAGTGACGCACGAATCAGGGAGGCTTGATGGACATACTGGAATACTCGTTGGCTTGTTTGAGATGTGCGACCTTGTTGTCTGACGGGCCTGTTTGTCAGTAAAGGACGAACCATAGAGACGTGATGGACACACTGCAGCTCTGCTTGGCTTTCTGTAGTTCCTGAATGGTTTGTTTGAGATCTGCGATCTTGTTGTCTGACAAACAGGTTTGTCAGTGAAGCACGAGTCGGATTGCTCGAATGGACATACTGGAGTACTCGTCCTGTGCGTGAAGAATGGCACGAAGCGAGCTGATGCACTCTTCGATACTATTTTCCTCTTCATTAGTTGTAAAGTAGGAGGCGGAGAACTGGCGACGATGTTGTAGAGCGTTTTCGTCAAAATTTACTCCCTGTTCGTCTGGACAACAAAAAATTGAGTAAGAGGAGCGTGAGCCAGAGTGACACGATGAACGCACCTGAGCTCGTTTGCTGGGTATGAAGATCAGCTCGTAGTGACATGATGATCTCGCGAAGGCTATTGGCTGCGTGCTGAAAGTCGACGATCTTATTGCGGAGTTTCTTGATAATTGCTTGGGGAGACACAATGGATATCTCTTGAAGGATGATTGACTTTTCTCCACCGACCACAAGGTCGGCCGCGTCTGAAATGGCCATGGACGAGACAGGATGACTGTGTGTGATGACAGACCCGATTTGCTCATGGGTCCTAGTGTTCCAGAACGAGACCGACGAATCAGCGGAGGCTGCGATGAATGTGCCGCTGCTATCCAGGGCGATGCACCTGACATCGTTGTTGCTGTGAATGAGCCATTTTGAGATCGTGGTCCCGTTGGACAGGTCGAGACAGTGGATGTTGCCATTGCGAGACAGGGCAAAGAGTTGCTGGGCATCTAACCCCCAGGTAAGGGATTGCCTCAAAATACGGGCTTGAATTGGGACATTGAAGAGGAGGTCGCCATTCCGACTGTCGTAGACCCGGACAGAGTAGTGGTTCCAACCTGAAGAGGTGGTGGCGAAGAGACGTCCGTCGGGCGAAATTTTCGCAGTGTATACTGCGCGTTCATCATGTTTCAATGGGCCAAGGAGTCGCTCGCCAGTCGAGAGTGACCAGACGCAGGCAGTCTTGTCATCCGATCCTGTCACGATCTTCGTTCCATCCGGTGAGACGTCGACTGCATTCACATCTCCCGTGTATCCCTCCATCGGGGGTACCATTAGTCCCGTATATAGTTTGCGAATCTCACGCATCCGTGCCACTTATTGCAAAGGGATTATAAGGGATTATAAGGTCATACAATTTATGTGTGCAGATGACAAATCTTTAG
>JBBPOB010000380.1:0-17747 GCA_038091275.1 Tylopilus subfusipes | reverse complement strand
GAAGAAAGCTTGTGATTGGCTGACATGGCTATCTGTCAAGGACCCTTCGTCGGTGATGAGACCCACGTCATATAATGTTGGATTACACCGTGCCCAACCGCATCCGTAGGGCATAGCTGAAGGGCTCTTGGCCTGTGTAGTAGACAGCCTGGCGGGTGATCATGTCTGATAAGTGGTTCGCGTATAGAGATCGCTTTGAGCTTAGCCTGTTGAAGTAGGTGCTTCTGACCCCAAATTCATATCCGCAGACCAGTCTAGGATCGTCCACGTAGACATATTGGTCGTCTGTCGCGATGAGGGTACAGCTCCAATGATTGGCCAGACGTTACGTTGATGGATGCATTTCCCGAGACGAGGCGCGTTGTGCAAGCGATCAGATAGGTTTGCACCGTCGAGTTCAGGCTCAGCCATCGTGAACCTGCTTCCCCAAGTCAACACGACTGTCGACGTGGCAAGTAAGGATCTCCCACATATCTGTTCTCATCCATGTCAAGAGGGGCGTCTGTAAAAAAGTGTGTATCGTTCTCTGATAGACCACGTGAACTTGAAACTTCGCCAATTACAAGTTTGTCTTCTTACCATATCATGCGTTCCAGTTATTTCAGTGTTGATGTCTGGTGACGAAAGGGCTTCGCCTGACTTCAGTGGTAGCCGACCGTAGCCGATGGTCAGAACGAGTCAGAACGACCACCCAGTTCGCTGAAGGAGCTTACGATGACGTGGAAGTTAATTAGTATCCAGTTATCAAACAGCGACGAACGCACCTGTCAGCCTAGAGGTGCTGCAAAACTCTCTCGGTCCATCTTGTCAGTGAACTGCTCGGCATGCTGTGCAACGCCAGCGTGTTAGATAGTACATTTGGTGGCAGTCCACGATTGACTCGGGACGTCCCCACGCGAATATTCGCATTTCTGATGCCGACGCCCAGGGAAAGTGTTTCGTGCGCCGCATTTGTTAGTCCAGAGAGAATATTGCTCGCGGGCATCGCAGAAAGCATGTAATTCTAAATGACTTCCAAGTTGAGCGTCGTCAAGCTCTTCTGTGACAAGTCGGCCGAATCATCACCGAGGCCCAACGGCCCGTCCTGCTCTCGAAGGTCTCTAACTGGGGTAGGGGTGGTTGACGTAGAACGCCATCGAGTTCAAGCAAGGCGACACCACGGCGAACGGTCGGAACGCCGATGCGTGGATCCTTGTCTGCCTCCAGACGGAGATTATGGCAGCCTCGATCTCCAAGCGACCAAAAGGTCGTAGAATATAATGAGGGGGGAGAGGTCGCGCGTAAGCCCGATTCGCTGCGGTCGAAGGAGAAGAATGGCGGTGTTTATCTTCACATATGAGTATGTTGAGAGGTTATGGGATGACGTGTCGAAGATCGAACGCACCGTTTTGAATGCTTGGAACCCAACACTCGACAAGGTGGCCGAGAAGTTGACCATTGAACCGATGTATACGACCGCGTCAACATGCACTCGGCATGGTTCACAGATACGATGGACAGACCGATATGCAGATTGGGAATGTGAATACACCGTGGGACGACCTGCAGGCGTAGCGTTCAAGTTGACTTGTGACGGTCTACACTTGGATAGCGCAGACTTGCAGAAGATGGACGCTGCCGAGCCATGGACAAGAGACAGAGGGTGATCACGTGCCCAAAAATCATGCAAAGTCAAACCGTCCGAACGAAGAGTTACCGGAGTGTTTATCGATCGACGGTCTAATGGCAACAAAATAAAAGGCGACCGCGCCATGTTCCCGCTTCCCCTTCTTCCCCTTCCTCGACATCGCACCCGACGACCAACGTCACCATCATGTCCCGCGATGCATAGCCGCCGTCTTCTTCCTCTTCTATTCTTTGTCCTCCTCTTCATCGTCTCCGTCTCGCTGCCCTACCTGATATCACTCGCGTGCACACCAACGGTACAGTCAAGGTGACTGGAGATCAAGATTTCTCGCAGCTCAGAGTGACTGAACCCTACCGATCTACTTGGCTCAGCCATTGACGCGGTTCGGCCATGCGCTGCCCTAGTTGGATATCTGGTATGTCGTTCCCCATTTTCAGCCAGGGTCCTGACCTTGCCCCCCTACAGGACTTACTGCTACACCGCACTCGATGGAAATGTCGTCTGCCGTGATACCGGTCCGTCCTCGACCAGTCCATCGTTGATATATCGCTCATCTCCACACCCGCAGGCCACGGTTATTCGCTGTCCGTCCAAAACAGCACGGACAACTGTCAACATGGTTCACATCGGACCCTCGGACATGCCGTCAATCCCGTTGGCGTGTTATTTGCTTGGCTCCGCCTTTCTTGGTCGGCGCTGACACGTGCTGCCTTTTTCTCTTTGATGTTGCGATATAGCATGTAGTACTCCATTAACCGCTTTGCTCTTCTCGCTGTGGCTCTCGCAGCGCATCACCGACTCGCCCTACTCTTCTCTCCTCTTCCTCGCTGCCCTCCTAACCCCCATCTCATTCGTCATCGACATTGCCCTGTATGTCTACTTCACGAATCAAATGCGCGACCTCGGTTTCGGCAACATTGAAAGCTATCACGGAACCAGGTATGTTGCCCCGTTCATGACCTTCTCATGTACTGACACGCTTCGTCAAAGGTTTCTAGCTTACATTTACTTCGATTATCCTCCTTGTCATGGCTGGTTTCATGGTGTGCTGCGGTTGCAGACGTGAGGCATGGCCAGCGCAACGACTTCCACGCCTAGCCCCCAGCCCGACATCTTCTCCAGGTATCCGCCGAAACTGAGGCTTCGAATCGGAAAGGCTCGGTCTGGTTGTCCTGACGGAAGACTGTATCCAAGGAACACGGTTACCCCGACAATGCGACACGTTTCTTGTGTAGAAATGCCCTACCATACCCGCCATCCATCCATCGGGTACAATTTATCACCCATCTCAATATCTCGTTGGGTCTACATACATATGATTTCATCTTCGTTGTTGTTTCGACGCTGGTTTCGGACCATTGTTACCTGACGAGCTGTTGCTAATACACTTTTGTTATTTAGCTTGACGGATATATCCCGGCGCCTTTGAGACATTCTGTCATCTGCCAGCAAGATGTCGTGCGATTTCGGAGTCATTGACTAATCGTCTTGTTTCGTTTGACGTGCATAATGTATTCCCGTCGATCACCTGGCTGTCTGTTCGTCCTGGTTTTGTGGGAATGTGGGGTTCCACTGGCTTCAGCTATTTCCCAGCAGCATCACTGACTACTTGAACACCCACATACAACCTGTCAACCTGAGTATACCAAATTCCGTAGTAGGGCCCGCTCTCTCTGACCAGTTTAACCAGTATCTTACTATTGGTCACCGACACCCTCTCCGTCCTGGTGTGTGATGCGGTTACACCATACATCTCTATACTGACGTGCTGACTTGGACTTTCAGACGCGAACGGACATTTTCCTCCATACCGACGTGACGGCCTGAACTATGTACTCGCCCACAAGATCAATAACCACGTAAAACGCATCTTGATGCGACGTATCGAATCTCACTGGCACGAAAGATGTTCCACGTCGCCTCGCTGTCTGTCAAGGCGGTCCAAACGTCTTCGGGCGTGGTGGGTAGCCCCACAAAATTCGTACACGCACCGTGGCTCTGGTTACCATACACAGGACGCCTGAATCAAGCACCCATATCCTTTTGGTGCGTATTCGCAAGTAGGAGGATTCCATGCTCACTCACATCCCCAGCTGGCGCTTGTTCGTCTGCGCTACAGGCCTGATAGGCTTGCGAGCTAGCGGCGCTCCGAGCTTGGGTGTGATCAAAACGCTGGATTCATTGGGTTCCTGTGTCGAAAATCAATGTTGTCGCCAGCTCAAAGAATGACACCATGGACTCAAGGTTCGGTACCACGCTTGATGGGAACAGGGGTAACGTTCGAATCCCCAGTCTCATGCCTCCATGACAGGCAGTCCTGACGCTTGCCCATTTTATGCCATCGAATGATCTGATACGCTCTCGCAGCCCCCGAGGAAAGTGAACAAAGTGCTGGTTTCGCCGTGCGCCACTAGAAAATATGCACAATACAGAAACCCTATTGCACGGACAGCAAGAAGTGGACGTTTCCTGGAGACGATTTCTACATGATATACACAGAAAAGCAAAGCATATTCGTCGGTGAAATAAATATCAAGAGTCGCCGTTCACGTTTAGAGCACCACCGTCCTTCCCCCAAGTTTCTACACCAAGCCCGTCTTCCCCAGTCAAACCTCACCCGCACGAACTTCCAGTCGAATTTCTTCCGAGTTGTCTGCCTCCTCCACCTCCACCCCCTGATGTGCCCCATTTCCCAACTCCGCGAGTTCAATCACCTCCGTGTCGCCCGTGTGACCTTCTTCCATCTGACCTTCCCCCTGCCCTGGACTGACATCCGCGAATGCGATGGCAGACACGACCGCATTTGTACTAGCAATGGGTTGTGTCAACACACCAAATCCAGAGTCGATACCCTGCCAGTGAGCGCGGAGGTCACAGACATACAACTCTCGCACACTGATGATGAACCGAGGCATCATGGGGAACATGAATACATCAGCAACCATGAACAGCATGGACATTGCAGTATAGTTTGATGCTGGGATGTCTGCCTGTATAACATTGATGTTGAAAAACACATATCTAAGAATAAAAGTGATTAGCTTTTGTGCAACCACTTCAAAGCAACATGAAACCCAAATGAATGAAAATAAAAAGAAGAGGCATACACAAGGAAGTAGAAAATTCCATCTGTCATGAATAGTAGCTTGTACTTGTTAGGTTGCCACTGTTTGGTTGCTTTGTACATATCAACTGACTGCTTGAAGGTTTGCATAATAGCAAGAACCAAAAGTGCAACACTAAGAACAAATCTCAGGATTCCATCACACAAGTGAACTGCCACTGTTAATGGAACATCTCTGAAAACCACATTACAAACAGAGAAATCGAGAACTTGATCAGTTATGACTGGAGGAAAGGATAGCAAAGGGGTCTCAGATTGTAGTAATGCATTCAGTTTGGCTTAAGACATACCAAGGAGATATGTATTGGGATTGTCATAGATACCTGTAAAGACAAAGGAAACAATGACCTGTGGGACATAAATGAACAAGAGGATGAAAAGAATCCTCTTGGATTGATGCCACATTGCATATACACGTAGGATCATTACCACTGTAATTTGAGACCATGATTGAGGAAAAGGGGATTAGGATGTAATGCAACTCACAATCAGCAGCAGCAAAGAATATAGGAGCTGCCCAGTCAGCCATCACACCAGTTATAGTACCTGTAGAACATTCATCCCTCATATTTATTGTTGAAGGCAACAAATTGGTGTGCTAACATCTATGGAACCATTTTCAGAAAGCTGAAAATGAGAAGACAGACTACATACAGCTATCAAGAAAATCATTAATGATCAATGAGAACCAAGTTATTAGAATAACTCACTTTCACAGTTTTGGGTCCATAGGTAGTACCCCCTGAAAACATACCTGATCAGTTTCATTAGCTACCAGTTTAGCTGACTTGGGGCATACAGAGGTTGCCAAGGCTTGTGCACAAGTTCATTATTAAGCCTTGATATACATTGCAAGCAATAAACCTACATAACAAAAGAAAGACCAACATAGCGGACCTACAAAATTGTCAAATCAAGATACACACAATGAAGTGGCTCTTGAAACATTATACAGACCACAACAAATATTGTGGAGACCCAAGTCCAGGGTCTGTGCTGTAGGACTGTGAGAGACCTCGTACTTGCTTAAGATTTGTTACCTGCTTACCCAAATATAGTGCACCTGTAGAATACTGTTAGCAATAAATAAAATGTCAAGAGCAATATAAAATACCTCTTGGGAAAATGTAAGAACTGTAATGGTAGGGTGGAATGGCCATTTCAGTTTGAAGATCACATACAAGTCACTTACAATAATCATATGTGACAACAATAATTGGCACAACTGTTGTGGTCCATAAGATCAGTCAATGAGGAAAGGTATGATTGAACATACATGATACATAGTCATACCATCGGAGAAACTCCACAGCAGACTGCAAGTCAGAGGACATGACAGGGCCAGGATGGACAGTGATGGAGGGACAAGAAGTGAGAAGGATAAAGCTGTAAATGGTTCGGCCAGGAGTCCCCTGACAGTTATATCTTCTGCCTGGTGGTTATCTATTGCTTCGAGGCTGATGTGGCACGAGAAATGACATGTGATCTTCCCAGCTTGATGGCACCAAATGAAATCATGATGCGGCTGAAGGCGATGCAAAGCACGTCAAATCCCATTTCTTCGAGCGCTGATAAGGAATCAACACACTTTCCATACCTGTGCTTCACATGGGATCCCAGCAGCAGCAGCCGCGTGCTAGTGTCAATGTGCATCCAGTTACAGAGACATTTACTCTTACCTCCACTGAAAGACCAATGGACTGTTATCTATAACTTCATCACTGCGGTGTGCAACCTACCTGTAATAAGCTGCGGTAACAGTGCGGCCATCAAAAGATTGACAGATCAGAATCACCCGCCGCCAGCCACAGAGGACTCACCGTTATTGGTGATCTACGCCACACGACCACATCCATTCGCGGCACAATTACGGAATGGGTGGAGCTAACCATCCCGTAGTGGGCCGTGGCCTTTACCAGCGGCAAATTCAACCATGATCAACAAACCTGTACTGCGGCATTCCAGGGGATCGGATGGTTCAGATATATGACCACCTGCCAGTCGAAATGTTGGAGACTGGCAGCGTCTGAGATCATCGCATCAGCTCTGCAATGGGTGAAAAAGCGGTCGAATCAGAAGGGGATCAAACTCACCAAGATTCTACGTTCTTCAAGTTCCCTCTGAAGACCGCACACGAACCATATATGCATACGTATCATAACAAAATCTTAGTCACGTTACGATATACGGTACTCCACCAGGGACGATGACGTTAGACAGAGGAGACGTGGGGATCAGTACGATGCGGTGTGCCTCGCGCCAAGAAATCGAGACCGCTCAGCACGCATGGCATGATGAGACGAGCCAGGTTAAGTTGCATTGGTACTGGCAACCAACGTGCGCGCGGGGAAGAACACATAGAGCATCGGGCCTCGCCTGGTTGAGGAGTCCTAGATGGATGGTAAGCACGGCTGAGCGGGGTAAGAAGCTTGTGATTGACTGACATGGCTATCTGTCAAGACCCTTCGTCGACGATGAGACCCACGTCATATAATGTTGGATTGCACCATGCCCAACCGCATCCGTAGGGAATGGCCAAAGGGCTCCTGGCTGGTGGAGTAGACAGCCCGGCGGGCAATCATGTCTGATAAGTGGTTCGCGTATAGAGATCACTTTGAGCTTAGCCTGTTGAAGTAGGTGCTTCGGACCCCAAATTCATACCCGTGGACCAGTCTAGGATCATCCACGTAGACATATTAGTCGTCTGTTGTGATGAGGGTACAGCTCCGATGATTGGCCAGATGTCACGTTGATGGATGTATTTCCCGGGACGAGGTGCGTTGTGCAAGCGATCAGATAGGTTTGCACCGTCGAGTTCAAGCTCAGCCGTCGTGAACCTGCTTCCCCAAGTCAACACGACTGTCGACGTGGCAAGTAAGGATCTCCCACATATCTGTTCTCATCCGTGTCAAGAGGGGTGTCCGTAAAAAAGTGTATCGTTCTCTGATAGACCACGTGAAGTTAAAAAAAACTTCGCCAATTACAAGTCTGTCTTCTTACCATATCATGCGTTTCAGTCATTTCAGTGTTGATGTCTGGTGACGAAAGGGCTTCGCCTGACTTCAGTGAAACGGTTTGCTTTTAGCTGGTAGCCGACCGTAGCCGATGGTCAGAACGAGTCAGAACGACCACCCAGTTCGCTGAAGGAGCTTACGATGACGTGGAAGTTGATTAGTATCTAGTTATCAAACAGCGACGAATGCACCTATCAGCCTAGAGATGTTGCAAAACTCTCTCGGTCCATCTCGTTAGTGAACTGCTCGGCACGCTGTGCAACGCCCGCATGTCAAATAGTACATTTGGTGGCAGTCCACGATTGACTCGGGACGTCCCCACGCGAACATTCGCATTTCTAATGCTGACGCCCAAGGAAAGTGTTTCGTACGTCGCATTTGCTGGTCCAGACAGAATGTTGCTCGCGGGCATCGCAGAAAGCATGAAATTCTAAAGAACTTCCAAGTTGAGCCTCGTCAAGCTCTTCTGTGACAAGTCGGCCGAATCATCACCGAGGCCCAACGGTCCTGCTCTCGTACGTCTGTAACTGGGGTAGGGGTGATTGACGTAGAACGCCATCAAGTTCAAGCAAGGCGACACCACGGCGAACAGTCGGAACGCCGACGCGCGTGGATCCTTGTCTGCCTCCAGACAGAGATTGTGGCAGTCTCGATCTCCAAGCGACCAAAATGTCGTGGAACATGGTGAGGGGGGAGAGGTCGCGCGTAAGCGCGATTCGCTGTGGCTAAAAGAGAAGTATGACGATGTTTATCTTCACATATGAGTATGTTGAGAAGACATGGGCTGACGTGCCGAAGATCGAACGCACCATTTAGCCCAACACTCAACAAGGTGGCCGAAAAGTTGACCGTTCAACCGATGAATACGACCACGTCAACATGCTCGGCATGGTTCACAGATACGATGGACAGACCGATATGTAGGTTGGGAATGTGAATCACCACGGGACGACCTACAGGCGTAGCGTTCAAGTTGACTTTGACGAGGGTGATGCTTGCTGCGGTCTACACTTTGATAGCGCAGACTTGCAGAAGATGGACGCTGCCGAGTGCGCTGAGCGACTGGGAAACCATGACCATGATGCGGCCTGGCAGGCAGACAAGAGACAGAGCGTGATCACGTGCCCAAAAATCATGCAAAGTCAAATCGTCCGAATGAAGAGCGTTTATCGATCGACGGTCTGCCTACTTACCCTCCGCTTGAATGGCAACAAAATAAAAGGCGACCACGCCATGTTCCCGCTTCCCCTTCTTCCCCTTCCTCGACATCGCACCCGACGACCAACGCCACCATCATGTCGCGCGCTTTCTGCACACCCACTTTTTTCTCCCTCCCCGCCTGTATCCTCCTCTTCGTCGTCTCGGTCTCGTTGCTCTGCCTTATCGTGACGGACACCACTCTCTTACAATCAACGGCAAAGCCGAGACGACTGGAGATTGGCCTTCTCGCAGCTTCGAGTGAGTGGTATCAGTTCCCCCTTTGCCTAGCCATTGACGCAGTTCGGCCATGCGCTGCCCTAGCTGGACATCTAGTACGTCATCTCCCTTTTCACCCAGCCTCCTCACGATATCTACGCACAGAGTTAGAGCCCTACCGCGCTGAACGGACACACGTTCTACAGTTTACCTATTCGTCTTTGACCAGCCCTGACTTCTCGCTCATGTCCATGCACACTGGCCCCGTGTATTCGCTGTCCGTCCAAGACAGCGCGAATATACATTAGATCCTCTTGGACCCTCGGTCTTGCTATCCATGCTGCTGGCGCACCGTTTTCTCTGCTCCACCTGTCTTCATCGACACTCCCGACGCGTTGCCTTTGACTCTCCTCCCTCGCTGCCACTCCGATCATCATCTTATTAGGCATGACACGCCCTCTTTGCCTATTTTAAGAATCAAATGGGCGACCTAGGTTTCGGCAACAAAACCATCACACAATTTGGTATGTCCGGACTCGTTCACAACCTTCTCGTGTCTTGACACGCTTTTCAAAAGCCTCTGGCTAAATTTTACCTCGATGTTCCTCCCAGACCTGATAGGTGGTGTAAAGACTTGTTTGTCCAAGGAACGTGCTTTACTGCCGATACCGCGACACTTTTCTTGACGCTCTGCCATATGTGCCGTCCATACCTTCGAGTACAATTTAAATTTATCACGTTATTTCCTCGGATCTACACACGATTCCATCGTCGTCATTGTTTCGACGCTGTCACGGACTTCGGACCATTGTTACTCGATGAGTCGTTCATACACATTTGCTATGTAGCTCGGCGCATCGTATAGCCAAGCGCATCGACATTTGACATTTGCTAGGAAAGCTGCCATGCAATATTCAATCTTCACTAGGCATTGTCTGGTTCATTTGATGTGCGCTATCTTCACGTGCGCCGGTAAGGATTTGTGCTCGAGGCCACAATGTGTTCCCCAAAATCACCCGGCTGCCATCTGTTTGTTGTCGAGTCGAGTTGGACTGACATTCCTTTTTCCAACAATGTCACTGGGATCCACGCACTGGCATGCGCCAACTTCAAGAGCAGGTCAACCTAGTTCCACTCTATCTTTCATGGCCCACTGACTCTGACTAGTACAGGTGGTATCTTACCAGCAATCACCGACAGCCTCTCCCCCTGGACCCTGATGAGTGGCGGGGTCATACCGTACCTCCTCTATACCGACGTGCTGGCTTGAGCTCTTTGAACACGCGGTCCAAGGCAGCGTCGTACGGTTGCAATATCGATAGCTGCGTAAAGTGCAAAACCCTGATAGAGTGACATATCGAATCCTCAAAGACCTAGGCATGCAGACAGCGTCGAGTGAAGACAATCCATACCGTCTAGTCCTAGGTGCTATCAAGCGGGCCAAACGTCCTCGGGCCTAGTGGGTAGACATTCCCGTCAGATTGGTAACAGCACTGTGTCTGGCCACCACACTGGACGCCCGGCATCCATGTTGTCTTGGTACGTGCCCGCAAGTGGAAGATTTCCTACTCACCCACGCCCTCATCTAGCAGTTCTTCATCTGCGCTACAGTCCTGCTAAGGTTGCGAGCCTTCGGCGCCCACTCTCCGAGCTTGCGTATGCTAGCTCCATTGACTTCTTGTGTCGAAAGCCAAACTTGCCACCAGCTCGACGAATGAAAGAGACATCTCGGACCCAAGGATCGGGTGCCTCGCTTGATGGGAACAAAGGTAACTTTCGGATGCCCGGTCTCTGCCCCCATGTGACAGGCAGTCGTGACGCTCACCCATTTTCTGTCACTGAATGATATGATACACCGTAGCAGTCCTCGAGGAAAATGAACGAAGCTCCGGTTTCGCCATGCGTCGCTAAAAAAAATACGCACAAGACAGAACCAAATTCCACGGACAGCAAGAGGTGGACGTTGCCTGCCTTGGGGCCATTAGCTGCTCGCCGAGTTATTCGTGCACTCTTCCTTGATTCAATGCGTGACATAGTGGAGCGCATTCGAGGCATTCTTTCATTTACCACTGGCCAGCTGTTATGCGATCTTCACTGGCCATCGCCTTGTGTCATTTGACGTGAGCCATCCTCACGTCCATACGAAAGAATCTGCGCGCTCGAGGCCTTAATGTGTTTCCGGTAATCACTAGCTGTCTGTCCGTCCTGGTATTGCTGGTAATAGAGATTCAGAGACTCTACGTCGGGTTGGATTGACATTCTATTGCGCATCCCAACAGTGGTGACGCGTCAGTGAGCAGGCCAACTTATTCTACTCCATCCTTCACGGCCCGGTGCCGCTGACTAGTACAAGTGGTATCTCACCAGAGTCACCACTGGCGCCGAAAGTTTTCCCTCCCCGGCCTATGGTGCGGTCACGCCGTATATTCTCAATATTGTATACCGACGTGCTGGCTCGAACTCTAGAACATGAGCCAGGATGCCACCATGCGCCTGCAAGATAGACGAACAGCCTTGGTGCCAATGCATTGGGACGTGTCGAATCCTGGGAATGCTTCAGATGGGCCTGGCGGGGAGACATTCCTGCTAGATTCGCAGCGTGTAAGTTTTTCGACATAAGTACTCTATTTTTTTTTCCTATCTCTGCCACTCTTGTTGAAGTGTCTCGTAGGCTAGATCTCTCCTGAGTGTAGGGTTCGTGACTGTATCTTATGCAATATACTTACTCTTGTTCCAAATTAGTCTGGTGACCAGACCGTCTATATGAGGCTGCCGTCGCGGAAGAGGCGAGCCGTCGATAGACGGTCTGGTAAACTTTCGTCAAAAGTTAGGAGGGGTTGCGGGGTTCGTCGATGCACGTGATGTTTGACCAATGAAAAAACGCGAGTTTCGTCGCAGAAAAATAATAATATGTTGTTTTTGTACAGGAGAGAAAAATAAATAGCCCCTGACTTTAGACCATGCTTGTTCTATCATCAGTGCTCTGTTGTGGACCCATCCACCATTTCCCGTGAGGTCCTCGAGCTTCCTTTGGATGTCCTCAAACAGGTTGTGCATATCTTCATCGGCGATCGGCTACCTAACGACTATATCTCCACTCTTACCGACACGGATAAGCTTGATGCCCTCCGAGCATGTGTGATCGTCAATTGCATAACCTCCTCCCAGGTCGTTCTGCGACTCGGAGAATTTCAACTTCGGGCTGTGCTGGCAACCCTCAATGGGTGCGATTCCATCATCACAGCTGGTACTGGCAGTGGGAAGACACCCTGTATGCTCATACCCTTGCTTCTTCGGCCAAATACAATGTCGGTCACAATTTCACTGCTCAAGCGTCTTCAGACAACACAGGTGCGAGAAATTGCGCAGTTTCAAGCTTTCGGTGGAGGTTGTCATCTGAATAGGTGTTGGAGTGTGAGAAGTATCACATTAAAACGATCGCGATCAATGAGGACACTCCCAATGACGCAAAACTCTGGGAGGTGATCTATTTATTCATCCATTTATATTCAACCTAACATAAATCATTCATGTCACGGTATGACTTGGATGACTACCATGGCTCATCAGTCCATACAGAAAGGCCAATACCAACCTCATCGTTTCCCCGGAGCAGCTAGGAATGTACAACGGCCACCTCCCCCGATTAGTTCGACAGGATCATGATTTCATCATGAAGATCAGCCGAGTGCACATCGATGAAGCACACAATATATACACTGCTGGCTGTCCTCGTTATGGCGAAGAAGCCTTCCGTCCAGCATATGGCCGCCTTGGTGGATTCCGCATTCTTCTTTCAAAGGCAACATTGATACTCGAATGGCAATGTCGGATAGTTGTTCGTGCGTCATCTTCAATTGGTTGATGTATACGTCATTAATCACTGCAATATTCCCCGAGACGGAGCTTTCGTCGATTGTAGATGTGCGGAGAGGGTGCTGCTTCGTCTTGTGGCCCGCGGGAAGCTTTCGACGAGCGCGGTTTTGCAAGAGAGGGTCTGAGCGATACAGATACTCGCGAAAGTCCTTATGGCCATCGAGAAGAATGTTGACAACATGAACTTGAAGCTGAAGATGAACCGACTTGATTTGCTGCAACGTTGGTCGGATATCGTTTTCAAAAGTGAGGTTAGAGGTATGTTTTGCACGTTCCAACATCGGCGCAAGTCGCATTTGCTCTAGAGTTGCATTCCAGACTGGACCTTTGCTGGCGCACTGGATCGTTGTTCCACGAATATAGATGTACTGATGTTGATGTTATCGTAATAGAGCACATGAGGACGTCGTGCAACGTGCATCGCCTGATCGATGCAGTTTTGAAGCCAAGTCGTGCAACAGAGTCGAAAGCGATGTAAACGAGATACAGAGGCCACATCGCGCGAGAGCTTCAATTGTCTGTCTCGATGCGCCATTTTCCCAGAGGAAGAGGGTGAACGGCGCAGCAAAATATAGACTACAGTTGGATCGAGATTTCACAAGCTGCGTAACAATAACCTGACAAGGCTACAACGAATGATATTGATGAAACAAAAGCATTAATATACAGTATTGATGCGTACAATCTTAGGGTCCTTGATAGTGTTCTCCTTGCTCGCGCGATCCGTCTGGCAAGCGTTGAGTAGAACCTTGGTAAGCGTTGGTGATTTTTTTTCCATCGCGGCACCGACAGTCGTCCCAATATCCCATGTCGAAAGGAACTCTGGGGTAATCGCCTGGATCTTCAGCCGTAAGTCATCCTTGATGTCGTTCATTTCTCCGTATACCCTCTGCGAGACGTATTCGATCACGTGAGGTTCCATCCAGGATCGTAGATGCACGGAACCTCGGGGATCGGCGAGAATGTGATCCAGTAGCTGTGCGAGCTTTCCAGAGTCCTTGGCCTCAGATGCGTAGATTTTACCTCGATGTATTGAAAAGTCTGGTTGTCCGGGATCCAGGACGGTGATGAGTGCCGTTAGAAGTGAAATCCGGCCAAGATGTAGAACTTGGATGGCTCTTTTGATGCGCTCGTTCGCAGAGACTCGGACTCGTGTCTTGTACGAGGACTCGGCCTGATTTGCGGCGCAGTTTGGGCAGGTAGTGTGAGACAACGTACTAGATTGCGAGGGATCGTAGTCGACGTCGATGCCCATGCTGCTCGTGTCGCGATGATACATGATCGGGGCCTCTGGACTTATCCTTCACCGGAGACTTCCTCGTGACTTCGACTAACTCTAAATATGGTGTTACCCATCACGTGCATCGACGAACCCTGCAACCCCTCCTAACTTTTGACGAAATTTACCAGACCGTCTATCGACGGCTCGCCTCTTCCGCGACGGCAGCCTCATATAGACGGTCTGGTCACCAGACTAGTTCCAAATACTCTCATTAATGCATTTCCGCTCTCGCCCATTCGCATTCAGGGCAAGGCAACACCGCTTGGCGACCATGTATAGAGACCCAGGATGCAAGTTGCCTATAAAACGGTGGCTTGAGCGCCTAAACCTCCGGATGTACGCCAAAACGATTGGAAAGCTCTAGAGGTGTCAGGACGGTCAGCAACCTCTCGAAAACGCATAGAGGGTATCGGCGTTCCCCGTTTCGACCGTCCTTTGCCTACAGAGTCTTCGTTGACAGTCCGGAACTCGGAAACTGGACGCCTCCCGGTGGAGCTCGTGAATGAAACATAAACGGCAAGAAGCTGATATGGGGTCGTGTATGGGATCGTGTTCAAGTCACAGGATTTCCACACAGCAGTGACAGCACGCCCCGACCGTTTCTTCGGCACGTTGTCCCAAGGAATACATGGTACGCACTGGATTACATATTCCATCTGTTCTACACGCACCCTCCTCGTTTCTTTGGATCTCCCGTCTTAAAGCTGTCTGTCTGATCTTCTCCCAGTCTTCGTAAATCGCAGTATTTACTCAGTCGGGAACCGAACAACTAACTTGAAGGTGCACTTGCATACCTATTGTTCTTGACTCGCACTCACATTAGTGCCACTTTAATCCGGTTTCGTTCTAGCCCCATGCCTTCTCGTGCTTCCGAGATGGCCAGCTCGATCATCTTTGGCTGGTACATCCCGATGTGGATGTTGATGGGGGCCATTCCCAGTACGTCTCTCCAATGTCGATCTACGTCTGGCTTGTAGTGTCA
This sequence comes from Tylopilus subfusipes, assembly GCA_038091275.1. NCBI lineage: Eukaryota > Fungi > Basidiomycota > Agaricomycetes > Boletales > Boletaceae > Tylopilus > Tylopilus subfusipes. The sequence goes on along the minus strand of JBBPOB010000380.1, from coordinate 2,426 downwards.
CTGACGGAGAACCTCGAATCAGCTGCCTTCGTAGGGTTAAATATGTTCACGTCCTTTCCTGCGCCACATGGAGATCATATTCAATCCCTAATCGAGGCTAATCGGCAGCTCTGGGAGGATCTGGTAAATCACCCCTTCCCTCGCGAGATGGCCAAAGGCACAGCGCCTTTGCATGGTTTCCGACACTACATGATCGTAAGTTGGTCCAAACCAGTTTCCCTCGCACTGCTCAGCCTAAGTTACTCACAGCAAGATGCCACGTATTTGGAGTTTTACGCCCGGGTCAGAATGCAGTCTATTGCAAATTCCAGGTCTGGGGTATCCTTCAGGGAGCTCGAGAACTTTGAGGGGAAGAAGTCTAACAGCCTTCAGTATGCTAAGACGATGCGGGACGTCTGCGAAAAACAGCTGGGAATCCCGGAAGAAGTCGTTGCAAGCGAGCCGATGTCGCAGCAGCTCAAAAATTCGATCGCACTCTACGAACACGTCGCTCGAGAGGGCGACTGGCTTGAGTACGTCTCCGCGAGAGTTTGGGCTCTCAGAGTTGAATGACTAACAAGTACCACTCTGTTCAAAGTATGCACATCATCCTTTTGCCATGCATCATGGTGAGCGGTGGCAGACTTGCTTGCATAGATTAGAGAGCTGACGTCTTCCAGGGCTACTACACCATTGCCAACAAGTTACTACACGATCCGGCAACGATCAGAAGTATGTTCTTTCCTTTCTATCCCGGGTGAAAATGCAAGCTTGCGTCTTCCAGATACCCTATATTATACCCTGTGGATTCAAGAGAATGCAAACGGGGTAACCTTTGAACGCTACAAGAGTATGGACTGACCATGGTTACACTCTATATTTGACGAACACTCTGTTTAGAATTCATCAATGACCATATCAACAAGCTACCAGACAGCGAGAGGAAGTGGAGATACTGGATCGATATCTTCGGCAAAGCGTGCAAGACCGAGAAAGCCTTCCTCGACCTTGCATACGAAGACGTCAAGTACGACGTCGTCAGCGATGGTCGATACAAGATTCGCAGCTACGGCCAAGACGGACTCTACCTCGTTCCGGGTGAAGGCGGTAAAGTCATGGCACTGCAAGACGATCCGGATGAAAACTGTGCGGTTCGTGATCAACTACGATTGCCATGCGAGCGAGCCGAGCTGACCAGATTGACAGTGGGAGCTGACGAATACTAGGGATGGCTATTTAATCCGGAACGTTGCAAGCGGGACCTTGCTTGGTGTTTCCGTCACAGAGCAGTTCCCGCCATATCATGAGGTCAACAGCAAGGGCGAGGGGTACAAGTCGTGGTCGCTCAACCCTGTTTCCTTTACTGGGAAACAGACGTACCAGTAAGCTGGGATCCACCTGTTCGCATTCAATACCTCACAGGTGGTTTCGGTAGATTGTTGGTTTCATCCAAGCTGCAGTTTACGCTCGATGTGTATGTCAGTGAGGACAGCTCAAGGGTATGCGTGGCAGGACGTTGTCATCCCTTTTCTGTTGTTGAAGGCATTTATTACAGGTATTCGTGGCGAACGGTTACAGTGGTTCTAGTCAGTTGTGGCTACTGGAACCCGTACCTTGAACACCGAGTCCAAGGTTCGGTCGCTGGAGAGGTCCAATTAACTGTAGTGCTCTAGTATAATATTGTATCATGGTTGTACCTGATGTAGCCCTTTCTCGCCTGCAACTAGATGTTTAAAGGTTCTCAGTGATGACGAAGTGGTAAGGCGAGGACCCGAAATGTAGTTGAGTGATCAGCGTTCCTTCCAGATACTTCGAATATCTCGGCTGCCCACTCCAAGCCTAGTTGCCCATCAGTACACATTCAACTCCAACCAACCTTGATTCTGACCTCAACCCAGATCGGTGAACATGTTTATCGTATTTCAAACGACAGGACTTTGCTGTAGAAAGTTGAGGTAATAGGACGGCAATTGAACAATTAGCAGTTAACAAATATTAACATTGCCCTGCGGCCAATCACACAGAACTCACCCCTCGTTGATCATCTATGCCGCATAGCCATTTACATCAGTGGCAGAACTGCGGAATTGATGAACAGAACCACCTGCCAGTGACCTCTACCAGCCGTAATCTAAACTGTGATCATCAAAAAGCGTAATGCGGTGTTCAGTGGGCCAACATTGTATTCGGTGAAGCAGGACCGGATGCTTCCGAGGTATGATATATGATCACCTGCCAGTCGAAGCATCACACAGCCCGACAGCATCCAAGATCATCGCTCCAGTCCTGCCATGTATTGGAAATCAGTCGAACCTGAGAACGTTAATGAGATCAAACTCTCCAACAAACGATGCGGAGGTGTCCTTGTTCTTCGCTCCTCAAAGAATCGGGACAGCATGCAGATGTGCATAGGTTTCACGACAAATACTGAGTCACGTTATCCAACA
>JBBPOB010000379.1:0-17747 GCA_038091275.1 Tylopilus subfusipes | reverse complement strand
GCAAGAAACTTGGAGGGCGACAATGCGGACAAACTTGAGGCTTTACACTAGCGACAATCAGACACGTATCTTGACTCACATTCACTATAGGTTGTGGAAGGGATTCACGCTCTATATCATCGAGGTCTTCGGTAGAAGAGACGGAGTGTTCGGGTGCCGCTTCCACGGTTTCGTCCACGGACATGGGTATGTCTTGTGCATGAGATTTCACGCTGTACATCTGACTGGAAAGCTGACGGTGGCGACAGCAGCTGAGGGAGAGAAACGGGCAGGTCGTGGTACCAGTACAAGTTGGGCGGGCTGGCAGGCTTGTGGCAGTGGGAATCTTATCGATCATTGTTGTCACATGATATGCTGTGTCGTCCAACTCCGAGTCAACTCGGGTTCGACACCAACGGTGAGTTGTTTGTCTGCGAGACTGCTCCATTTTAAACAGGACATTCACAGGGGAACGGGAAATGCTTACAAGACTCTGGAAACCCATAGCTGCTACCACAGTCGTTATTGGTACCCCGACATACCTTTATTACCGATACAACAAGCCACACACTTTTGACCTTCCCGTAAAAGTACGCGGTGCCGATGGCACGCCTGTCATGACCAGCAAGACATTCCCCCTGCTGCCGCTCAGCGTGGTCGATGAGCGCCTTAACGCGAATGCAAAATCCGATACCATCCCCCGTCCGGGAGGTATAACGTGGAAGTACAGTACGGCATCCGTGGCAGCGAATGAACCGCTGGAAGATGCCCATGCCGAGGCTATCATCGCTCGTGAACCGTCGGACCCAAAGGGGCCCGGAGATTGGCTCTTCTTCGCTGTAATGGATGGTCACAGCGGCCCGCACACTTCTCGCCTTCTCTCGAATACATTGATTAATGCTGTTGTACTGCAACTCTCCTCACTCATACATGGATCTTCTGGTCCAATACTCTCTAAACCCGGAGTCCAGAACCCCCAGACCATATCATCTGCCATACAAAGTGCTTTCACCAAACTTGACGAGGAATTGATCAACGCCCCGTTGAAGGTTCTCGCCAACAATATAGACAAGGAGTCCTTGAAGAAGAAACTCATACCCGACTTGAGCGAGCATCCACTCGCACTACCCATGATACTTCCCGCAGTATCTGGTATGTTGACATGTCGCTTTCCAACTTCCTGGCATTTAGACCCAGTTCAGGCAGCTGTGCTTTGATGGCCGTCTTTGACACGGCACAGCAAGACTTGTATGTCGCATGTTCTGGGGATAGCCGAGCAGTCGCGGGTATCTGGGAGGAGTCAGCGGATGGTACAGGTTCTTGGAGGGTCGAAGTATTGAGCGAGGATCAAACGGGCCGAAACCCGAACGAGTTGAAGAGGTATGATATACCACACCCTGGTATCTCCATACATCTAACCTCTGGATAGAATGCAGTCGGAACATCCTCAAGACGAGGCTGAAAACGTCATACGCGGTGGGCGAGTCCTTGGGGGTCTTGAGCCTACAAGAGCGTTTGGAGATGCCCGCTACAAGTGGACACGCGAAGTGCAGGATGCGTAAGCGTGATTTGTTGCATTCCTGGTTCCAAGCAAGAAATGACTTTCATACAGTTTGAGTCAGGCATTCATGGTCGGCAACAACCAACCCTTGCGACCTCCTCCAGCATCACTCAAGACACCGCCATATGTTACTGCGACCCCAGTCGTTACACACCGCAAGTTTTCATTCGATGACGGTTCTCCGGATACCTCGAAAAGTTTCGGCCCCCGATTCGTTGTGCTTGCCACTGATGGTCTATGGGACAAACTGAGCTCGGAAGAGGTGGTCGCTCTCGTGGGCGGGCATCTCAAAGGCCTGAGAGGAACAGTTTCCAAGGCCCAGCTTCAGACTCTGGTACCTACCTCATCAGGATCACCGACTGTCGAAGGCAAGGATATGAAAAGGGGAAACGCTGAGGGTTCATGGTCCTTTCGAGATGGCGAGCTAAGTGTTCACCTCATCAGGAACGCGTTTGGTGGAGGCGATACATTTGCACTCCGGAAACTGATCAGCATCCCGTCACCTCATGCTCGCCGATATCGCGATGACACCACTGTTTCTGTGATCTGGTGGGACGAGCAGAACAACATTCCCAAGACCGTTGAGCTCAAGGTGAAGCTATAGGCTCACTTGTCACCTTTATTTACATAATTAGTGCAATTCGCATAATCGGACGCCCATTTGCACACACTCGATCCAACGATGACACGTGCATAAAATAGCAGGCAATACATGACTATATGATCATTCTCCTTCGCTTGCTACCATACTGCCTTTGTCTGTGATGGAATTCGGAACGTCGCAATGGGTTGCCCCCAATAAGTCGAGTGTAGGGATTGAAAGCACCACCACCAAAGGAAGACTTTTTGCGCTGCCCGTGGGGTGTATGTCTGGGAGAGGGGGTCTGCATGGGGGACACTGCACGGTGCTTAGAGTTGGACTTGAGATCGTCTTCGTCGCCAAACGGCGATTTACGCTTCCTTTCATTCTTTGTATGGGATGCGTAGAAAATTCCGGGATCAATCCCTGTGGAACGATGGGTATCTGAGGATGGAACAGGTATTTGGGCGATGGATGTATGATCTGAGGATGAGGGTGACTGAGGTGAATCAGTGGATGGTGGAGGTGGAGGGGATGAATCAGGGGCCGTCGTGGTTTTTGACTCTAGTTGTGTCGATTCTGATGATCTGTCAAGGTTATCATCTTCATCATACTGTGCGAGACTCGCGAGAGCAGCGCTTGGTCTGGTCGTTAGAGCAGCTATCTTCTTTTTCAAATTAAAGGCCTGGGGGTCGGACACGGGAGTCGTGGTGGCGAATTGCTTATCACCGACGTTGTTGGGTATGGATGAAGGGAGAAGAGGGCCAACGAAGGGTTGGTCGGCCTTGACACCAATGTCCTCTTCATCCAGCTCAACGCTCTTCCGCTTCTTCATACCACCGACGATGCTGTTCTTGGCACTGCCGACCACCTTGTTTGGGCGACTGATAGCACCTTCGAGCGACTGTCCCCTGTCACGCATATAAAACAAGATATATGCGTTCTTCATGCCCACGGGGGCACCATGATGGGGTGAGACCATGTCATCGTTCATTTCGTACCATCGTCCATTTGCTGCTTTGACGTAAGCAAAGTAGTGACCCGAATTTGGTCCACCTCCGGCGTGGCAGATGATACCGTATAACGTATAGGAAGGCCCATGTTGGCCCTCGCTCATCGCAGGCTGGAGCATCAGGTGTTCGTCATAGTGAATATGATGGCCAATCTTTCGGCCGAGCGGAGAGAAGCGTTTCAAATGTATCGTTAGCACAGCAGGGGCAACGTGGACAGTAAAACGCTTCTCAGCCACGACTGCTTTTTTGCACCTTGAGCCAAATGCGTAAGCGAAATACGAAATACGCCGCTATTGCTATCCAGGCCACTCACTTCTCGCACTTGTATTTGTCCGAGCCTCTCAGGTAATCTACGGCGACGAACTTCTTGAGTGCGTCCTTCAGAGTTGATGAGCCATATATGTCCAGACTTATATCCAGCATACTGTCGAAAGTGTCACTGTTATAATTGCATTCTCGGCATGTTACCCGGGAACGCAATCGCCCGCCAAAGATCCTGTGCACCCATGTTGTCTCAGCAAGATTATGGTCGACTTTTCTGAATGATTGGTAAGGAACTGTAACCAGACAAATGAGAGAAGGCGTACTGAGGATAGCCAGCCAGGCATGACTTTTGCAATGCGTCGATAGCATAACGAAGAAATTCATGTGAATCCTCCTGTCGCCCCTTGCGCATATGTTTTGCGATGACTATCAGTATCCGTCAGTGTGATTGATGCGAATAACTAGTCGCGACGTACATTGCAATTTGGACGTAATGTAATGTGGCGTAAACGAATGGGATTTGTGGTACGAGTCTACCATTAGCTGACGAAGGTTACACGCCATGCAAAATCCACTCTTCACTCTGCCTGAATAGTGAAGAGGTAAGAATGACATCTAAATGGGTAAAAAGTAGTAATGTGCTCACAGGGATCCGTTTTGGAGTGCGCATGCAAAACACGGAGTAGAGGTGGTGTGTGAAGGAGGCACTGCAATGCGCTGTTCAAAAAGCAGGTGTTTCCAGTGTTGAGGAGACCACTGCCAACAGCGTGACCTGGTGGCCAAGTGAAATCGAGGATACCATTGTAGAGAGAGTGCTTCGCGTTCCGAGCTATGAGCGGAGAAGTCTTCAGCAAAACATGCTGTTGCGTAGGTGGTGTTTTTGGTTGGTCCAAAAAAGGCTGCCATTTACTCTTGACATTGGATAACATGGGCGAATTCGGGGTTGCTTACCTTGCTGGCTTTTGGTGTTCCGTTGATGGGATCGTATTTGCCTTCGACAACTGCGAGAACGCCAGATGACGATCCTTCCACGAATTCGATAGGGGGTGGGAGAAGACTGTTGAAAGCATCGATATCTTTGGATGGTTTAAACTGCGCAGGATCGTCGAACAGAAGCTGGGTAGAAAATGGTTGGGTGGGAAGCAGGGGTGACACTAACATGCTATATCCACCCAAGCGAAACGTCTGGAGGCCGTTGTAATTCTGGTGGTGCACTCGGAGAAGATTGTAGGCGCGGCGGGGAAGAGTGGCCAGTCTGAGCAGATGCCGATTGCGAAATCGGAGGCGTTATTTACGCTTGTTACCGGCGCGTCTGAACCCTGTTGATCGTACACAACTAGACATGTCATCACACGGCTCCAGATCTAGATCAAGGACGTGGCATTGGTATAATCCGACGTAGAGTCTCGAGCTACGACTGGGTGATTAAGCGTCTCATGGGTAACTAGCATCCGAGACAGCGCACCAAGTCCAAGGAAATTTAAAGGCAATGTACTACTAGAAAGAGTGGACTAAGCTTCAGATAATGGGAATGCTATCCAAGGTGAAGCTCCTCCAATGGTAGCGTGAATCACAGAAGGTGGTACAGAAACGACTCCTGCGATGCATTGTTTGCCCACGACAGCGATAACGCATCGTCGTTGAAGTCGGCGATATACAAAGCTGAATACGTTGACGATGGTGATGGCCATGATGACTGGGATCCATCACTTCCGGCTTCCAGGAACGGTTTAAGTACAGCGTGCGAAGAAGAGGCGCCGAGGAGTGGGTAGTCGACCGGTTCGGGCAACATACCGTCGAAACAAAATGAGTTCTGGAAGCTGCCAGACGGGAAGGTGTAGATGTCGTCGGGAAGGCCCGACGAACCGACGTTCACGGTTTGATCCAGCATCGGACCCAGGAGCAACGAATTGTTTGCTAGGGACCAGTTGGCCCGTCGACAGTCAAATAGATCGTCTCCCGACCATCCGTTATTTTCCATAAAGTGACTTGCCTCTCCGCCATTACCCGAGATATAGTATCCAGCACCTTTCGATTAATTAGCGAATAGCTTAGAGCAAACAGCGCCACCTACTATCACCAAGAGAAAAGGGGGACTCGTTCCGTGACTCTATTTCGCCACTGCTCTTGTTCTCCGCATCGGGGGAAGCATTGTGGGCTGGCGCTGGGATCCCCCTTCCGTTACTCTGTGAAACAACAACATCCAGATCAATTGTGTTGGGATCAAGCCCGTGTTTTCGCAAATGTGCCACAAATGCGGACCGTCGTTTGATCCTAACGAAAGTCATTTTTCCATGAATCGGAGAATTTCAAGCACCGTACGAACCTTGTCCCACAGTCGGCGATGGTACACTTGTATGCGCCTTCACGCCTATGAGTCTCTTTTCTATGTCGACTACACGAAGAAGGGTCTCCGAAAGCCTTCTTGCAGGAACCAATGCCACACTTGTAAGGCTTGGCCTTGGAGCTACCTCTCTGTTAATACGAGGTAGAAGTAGTCGAGTTTGAATACCCTACTGGACATTCCGGTGTGTTTTGAGACCCGAAGACTGTACGAAGCCCTTGCCACAAGTTTCGCATTTGTACGGTCTAAAGATATGTCAGACGGTAACGATTCAGCATTCGGGTGCAACCCACTTGATGCCAGTGTGTATTAGCTGATGTCGAGCAAGATCACCCTTTCGCGCGAATGACTTGGGACAAGTAGGGCAGTTCCACTGTTAACGTAACGCAAAATGTTAGCCAGTATCCTGGTCGAATGGTACCAAGGGGTCACGTACGAGCGACATAATTAAACGAGTCAAACTTGAAGGGTATAGAGACGAAGTCCCGCAACGTCAATCAAAGGATATGGAAGAGAGAAATGAGACTCCTCCTTGGAACTGGGCGCTTAAATAGCACAACAGCCACTTGATCGGACCAACCATAAAGTCCTTCGTGAACACGTAGAAGTGGTTGTCATCCATTGTTCCGAGATGCAGCCCGCGCACGGACATTGCATTCTACAGGACCCGTGTATCGGGCCCGAGGCTACCAGTGCATCTAATAGCAAGAACAAAAGTTGACCATGGTGCTTCTGGGGAGGAACAATAGAAGGCGTTGTGTACAGCAGAAGTTCAGTCAACTGACATCTCCGCGAACAATATAAGTTGTGTCTCACCTCGATCACTGCACAAGGGATTGCGGTTCGTGGATCGCAACGTTGGAACAGCCACATTCAAACAAGACCGTACTGCGTATGAAATTAGTCCGTTGTTTAATGCTTTACCCTCTATAAGCAGCGGACTCTCTGGAAAATGAGGTACGCAAATCTACCATTAATTGGTAGAATTTTAACTGCCACCAGCAGGAATTGCCACAAGGGAGGTAAATCAATGGATTCCCAAACCTTGCCCGTAGATACACTTCGTAATTCTCTTTTCCATCCAGGGTGCACTGGCCAAAAAATCACGCCATGTGAATGATGCAAATTGGGCGTGACCGATCCCGCTAAGCAACTCCAATCCTTGGAGTCCATGAGCAGTGGACCCATGACGATCGGAAGGGTGCAGTTGTGCGGTGACCCTTCAGAAAAATCAGCGGAGGATAGAAAGTGGGATATGTTTGACATACATTAACCCCCCAACCCATTGCATGCCATCTCCTAGCATGGCATCCGGATGCCACCTTTGGTCTCCCCCGCCAGGAGTGTACATTGGATAATTGCTGTGAGTACGTGAAGGCACGGGATGTGAGAGGCGACGGTAAGCAGTATCACAATGCATCGACACTATTACAGACATGGTTAGCAAGGTCAGATCGACGACAAGATAGAAACGTACCAGACACTCTCGAATCGGACACATTCGGAGAGTTAGTGAGACCTCCGAGATCAACACTAACACCGGGGGCCTCAAGTCCCGGTGGATACAAAAATGCATGAGCATTGTGGTTTACCGTGAGAGGTGTTCTAGGACGATTTACAGCACCCAGAGCAAGGATGCGTACATCCATTAACTGAAGGACAACCTAAAGTAGGAAATTGCGTCAGTTGATGAAGGGCGGTTGGTGTGTTAGCTAACTCTTATTTGAGTTGGCAGATTAGCAAGGTTACTCTGAAGTCTAACTAGCGTAAGTTGGAGCGACTGAACCGCAGACTGGTGTACACTGACTTCATTTCGTGGAATATCGCGAGAGGATTGAAGCTTCGAGAAGCGGCCTCTAGCTCATTCACGGATCCATTTCGGTTGATGACGATGTACCTGGGGAAATGCGGTGTGAGAGTTGGAGCGTGGGGTGTATTAATAGAACTATTACTTGGTCCAAGATTCATCTGAGGTGCAAGAGGATCGACTTCTGTGCCACACACGATAAAGCGTTCTGGAGAGAGATTCATAAGAGGAGGATAACGCCATCGATTGTGAAAAGCACCCACTTCATGAAAGACTCTCTCCATGAATTATCCTTTTTCCATTTGGTCCACCCAGGCAAGAACCTCCTATGAAAGCACTCTTCCCATTCGGACGACTTCAAATTGGGCAAGGTGCTATCGAACAACAGAAAACTCGGCGACGCGAAAGTAAGAATATCGATCCAATTCTGCCGTGGAACGATTGATCGAACGCTGAGATGGAAGAGCGACTTCTCGTAGGCGCGTTGGTGAAGATTGCGCAATATAGGACGTCTCCAGGGGTTCAGGGAGACGTCAGCGGTAACAGCCCGAAGCCTATGCGAGAGACAAGAAACCACGATAAGAGAGTCGAGATCAAGTTCGGAGAAGATCTCTGCCAGGAGTTCAACTGGCAACGTCTGCAGTGTGATGGATCGTGCACCGAGGACGAGTCCGACGTCCCCCACCGTCGCTGAATGTCGGTTGGTCATCGAGATTGACAAAGGGCGGGCATACGGTTTCAATTGAGTTGAGCGTTGTGAGCTTCGGACTTTGCGGTGCCATGCATCTCGGTGGCTGTCCTCACAGGCCGACAAACCTCCAGCGCTTATGTAATCCACGTACACGCTAATCAAATATTGCTCTGACTCATCATGTATAGACCGGCAAGCGCTCAGGTAGCCGACTCGCGATCCCGCCTGAAGATCAACAACAAACCGAAACCCGGACGGGACAATACGAGTACGCGCGAGTTCGCGATTTGACTGCCTGCAGCGATATATGTAACAAAGGAACGAATCAATGGAGGGATTACATACAGCTCAAGGGATGAGGTCACTTGATACTAGTAAAACAGTCATAGAAGTCCAATGTTATCTCTGAGGGTGGTTTGTGAGTTCAATTCACGCCTGGCAGCTTTTAAGGACTGACAGCAAAGCACCGACCACATTTCCAACGGGTTCATACAGGCAGACATGCATGGTCGCCACTCCAAAAATTGCATCAAATACTCTGCTACACTGAGCTGATGCACACCCAAGTTGCGTGGTAGATTGCCAGACTATCTGCGTGAAATCGGAGAATGTCGGATTCGTAGGATCAAAGGTCCCTGATAAATATGTGAGAAGCGAAGCATGGACAGCTATCGAAGAAGGGCTCACGTAGGCCATCCATAAACATGTTCATCGCATGTCCGGCAGTGAAATTTCCGGTTCCTGCGGCAATATTTTCTCCGTACGGCCCAAGCTTGCCGTTTATATGCTCAAAACGGCACCCGCTCGCCCATGTTTGTGCTTTACTAGCCAAGGTCGTTGACCAGATGAGAGGTTGTGCACCGAATCTCGAGCGAGCGAGGTTATGGGAATTAAAGAACGCACTCTCCTCTGTGTCGAGTTGGATAGCGGTGGCCGAGAGAACGATGCCATAGTGTATAGACAGGAGTGCAGTAGGCAAGTAGAATGCACGCATGGAGAGACGAGGAGGGACTTGGTACAAGGAACGAAAGCACTGTCTGTAGCCCCGAGGGAAGGAAGGTGAATCAGTATGGGAGGATGAGATTGAGGTTTAACCTTATGGCACTGGTTCGATATGTCCGAAATTTTGGGGCCGAGCTGGCTGTCGTGCCTTGCGACGGGATCACGCGTGGAGTCCAACGGTATCTAAGCTGCAGTCTTGCGACATACCTCCGTTTGAAATAGAAAAATACTTGAAAGACATGTGTCCGGCAATCGTGCACATGGACGAGGCACTCCGTCTCATCATGCATCATGATGTAGACAACCTGCCAAAACAGGTCTTTACATCACAGGCACGGGTGGCGCAGCTCGCAGATCTCAAGCTTGGTTTCTACTGACGAGTGGTAGGTGAGGAATTTACGCATATCCATTCTATGGACCAGAATGCACGACTGGGCGTAACAGAATCGATGGTGTAGAGGACGTTCCTAGATTGGCGAATATATGATAAGTGGAGGTGATTTCAGGCAGGGCATCTGACCGAATGATCCATTACTCAGAGAGGTGGAAAAAGTGGTCATGCTTTATGGATGACACGTATGTCGTGTTCTCGTTTGAAAGTCTCAAACTCTTGCTCTTTCGACTTGATCTGCTCCGTAAGTGTGGTGATCACCTTTTTTATCTGAGGATTATGTATCAGATTGAGTGAAATCGAGAAGAACAACGCTAGCTCACTCCATCGTGGTTCGTTTTCAATGCCGGAACGACGTCCTTGACAGTGCGTTCAACGAGCACACCGCCGATCAGACGAAAACATTTGCGATCAGGCTCCTCCTCCAGCGCCTCGTCTAACGTGGAAAGAACCAACCTGACTCCAGATTTTGTCACAGCCCTGTCACAGTAATCAAAAAACCTACGTATGCTCCTCGGCTTCTTGCTCGAGTTCGCCGATCTTGCCAGCCAGCGTTTGCAACTCGTTTTGGAAGCGGGAATACGTCTGTTGTAACTCTGTCTAGCCTGTCATGATGAGGCAATGAAGATAAGACACAGCATTCGTCATACCCTGGTCTGAAAGCGGCTGCGTCTTTGCTTTTGCTTTTGCAGTGGACATGATGAACTGATGACGAGATGCGCGAGAGATCATTGGCCTGAGAGACACGCGTCACTACGACGTGACATCCTGTCACATCCACTGTTAATGCTCTTCCACGAGATGTCGTTCGCCCGTCCAGGCCTCGGTGTCGGGCTCTCGCACCACCGTCTGCTGACCCTGCAGCGCTCTGCCGCGCTCCGTTCTGCATTCATTACCTATCGGAACATTTCTTCCTCCCGTTGTTCTCATGCCGAGCCTCTCAATAGACATACCGGCCTGGAGGGTCCGGTCAAAATCAGGTCACCCGCCGCCACAGGGACCCTGACTGCTCAGGATGAGTTGGACAAGCACACAGACTCGTACAAGGATGGCCCAAGTGCTATTGACAAGGCAGTCCATCTTTTCTTCTTTACCGAGATCCTCCGAGGTGGGTCGGTGTGGAAGGCGTGTGGTACTTTATCACTGATCCCTCGCAGGAATGTGGATTGTCGTCGAGAACTTCTTCAGGCCTCCTTATACCATCATGTACCCCTACGAAAAGGGTCCACTGTCCCCCCGCTTCCGTGGTGAACATGCGCTGCGGAGATACCCGAGCGGCGAGGAGCGTTGCATCGGTATGTCACTCGAACACCCAGCGTGCTCGCCTCACGTTCCGTCCAGCTTGTAAGCTCTGCGAAGCGATATGCCCTGCTCAAGCCATCACTATCGAAAGCGAGGCGCGTCAAGATGGGTCACGGCGGACAACTAAATACGGCAAGATCACATCAGATTCACTGAACACAAACTTCTCATATATAATTAGATATTGACATGACAAAGTGCATCTATTGTGGCTTCTGCCAGGAGGCTTGTCCAGTCGACGCCATTGTCGAAAGTGGGTTCGTTCCTTGTGTCATATTTTATGACCAGCTGACTTATCTCTCCCCCAGCGCAAAATCAGGAGTTTTCTACGGAAACCCGCGAGGAGCTTTTATACAACAAAGAAAAACTGCTTGCGAATGGTGACAGAGCTGAAGCGGAGATCGCAGCCAATCTTCATTGTAAGTTGTTCACCCGACACCGAAGATGTAACCAGTTAATATTATTTTTTGGTAGCGGACCACGTGTATCGGTGAGGGGAGCAGGATTGGTGACATGGTCAAATTATTCCACCAGGTCATGTAATTATCATTCCTTTGATATTCAACTCGGACACGCATTTAGAACCATGACGTTCGTTTCATCTATCTCGGTCTTAGTGATGCGGAATAAGTCCAGAGCTCGGAGACCGAGCCATGGTTGTCACCGAGTTCTTCCGGAAAGCCTGCCGAAGGCATTCGGTTTGTGGGTCCGTACCCAAGATTTGCATTCTAGGACTGATCCAAAACGTGATGACTATGCCATCATTGCAATATCGCAGCCGAGCTCTGGAGGTAGGTGGTAGAGCGATCACCCCCACATATAATTCGAAGATGATCGAGCATGGTCAGTATATAATAGTCAGCAGATCTCATCAGAAGCGGGTGATTTTTCTGACTGATACAGTCCAAATTCGAATGGAACGCAGTTGCTTTCAGTTTGGGCGAAAGCACCCGTTGGGCAGCTCCACCGTACAATGTCGATTCACCAAACATTGTCTTCCTCAGTGTCTGCCACTGAGAATGGCAAATACAATCAGGTCACCTCTCAGCCAAGGTGAGCCATCGCTACTGTCTTTGGTTCCCACTCATTAGAGATATATGTAGTGTGCACCACTCTAAATTCCGACACGCAGTTAGTGTTGAGCATCTGGCGTTCCACCTCTGGAATTTTTACTCAGCATGCCGAGTTCGCAGGTGCCGGCAAATGACAAGCCAGTTTGCGCCATGACTAGTGCTGCAAAACCTGACCGCCGAACGAACCCGCCGTACGGCCTGCCTACAGCACGCCGACTTCTCGCAGAGGCCCATCAAGCGACGTTGTCTGAGTCAAAGGACTTCGGCCGCCATGCCACTGCCATGGACCTGATCCTAGACCACCGCCTTCTAATAAGTGTGGATACTCGGCCTGCGGACGGACGCCATCGCTCTCCTGTGCCACGGGACTGCGCAATTAGATGTCAGCAAGATGTGGACGCGTATTGGGCACAGCAGGAGCGATGGGGGTTTGTAAGCCCAAAGATGAAGATGGAGTCACCAATATCGGCGGAGCGTTCCACAATGACATGGCCGCCGGACCTCGACGGGGATGAGGTGTGGGATCGTGCGTCATAATTCTTCGGAGACAGGAGCGGTCTCTCGAGCCCTTTGGGATTACCTGGTTTGTGGATCGTCCCTGTCATATTTCCCGAGGTCACCTTGTATGGCTTTTGAGTCGAGCAGAGGCTAATTTCAGAGATTTGCGGTTTATACCAAGCGCGCACGGTGAGATCTACACTTTTATGTGCTGATCCGCTGGGATGAATATGGACGTCGGGGCCACTCGCGGAACCACACTAACCATAAGTTACGATATTACCCAAAACAAACGACCGACATAAACACAGACCTATTGACAACGAATAATGGCTAGAAGCACTTTAGCACAAGAAATTCTATATGGGAATCTGCGTGGAGTATATTCACCGACCCCCTAATCATCCGAATGTCCTTCCTCTGGCTCGTCCTGTCCGCCGTAGGTTTGGGCGGATGACGGCATAACTTCCTGATGGAGTCTCTTCGAGCCTCTGTCATCTGCCCGATGGCTTCCTCCATACCTCAATGAACTATCTCCTCCGCCTCCTGAGCTGTCCCCTGGGGCTGAAACTACGTCATCCTCCCCGTCTATATCCATGTCGTTACGAGAGCGCTTTCTCGATGGTTCCATAGGAGGATGATGCTGTTCAGATGGTACGTAGGATCCACCACGATTGTGCGAATGACTGTCTTCGTGAACAAAATCGATATCCTCATTCGATGCTTGTGGCTGGTTTATTCCCCGGGGTGCATAGGGTCTCTGCCGTTCCC
This sequence comes from Tylopilus subfusipes, assembly GCA_038091275.1. Lineage (NCBI taxonomy): Eukaryota > Fungi > Basidiomycota > Agaricomycetes > Boletales > Boletaceae > Tylopilus > Tylopilus subfusipes. The sequence continues at coordinate 4,471 of JBBPOB010000379.1, read as the reverse complement.
GATCATAGTGCTGCGAATGTGCGTCGGATCGTGTTTGCGCCTCAGCAGAGCCGGAACCAGACCCGGGCGTATCAGACCGAGACGATCGACCATATGCACCTGGACCAATGGGCTCGCGAAAATACAGTGGTTCCTGCAATCGATAAGAAGAATGATCCTGATAGTCCCTCTCTAGCCTTGACCTCAGTGGCGGAGGAGGCGAGTTTCGGATTTGTGCGGAATTTGTGTAGTCACGTGAAGCTTCGCGATCGTAATCATGCTCGCGTTGACGCGACCAGTGGCGCTCCCTCTCCAGATCACGCTCATGTTCCGGGTCTGGGTGATTAATGTTTGTGCCAGGTCCGACACGTTGGTGATTATGAACACGCGTGGCTGATCCGCGAGCACTGGTAGGTGACATGATGGTTGAGTGGGGCGACGCCTGCGCCATCTGGTGGCGCCCGTGCGGATAGGGATCGCCGCTATGACTGCTTCGTTCGTGAGTATCGTACCTTCTGGAACGTTCTCTCTCATGGCCGAGAGGGGGACTTTGCATTCCCTGTCCAGAAAGGGCGGATTCGGGTGGATACTGTTGTGAGTGGAGAACTGCGCCTTGGTGATACCCCTGCGGTGGACCCTGTCCCCGGGAATGCGACGAGGAGTGGGGACGCGAGCGGGAGTCAGATCCGTTGCTGTGCGAATGAAGATGGGATGGGTGGGGCTGGGGCTGCGCGTGGCTCCGCGGATGCTCGAGATGTTGCACAGGAGTCAGTTGCGAAAGGGGTGGAAGCTGGCGGGAGTCATGGCCAGAGGTGGAACCGTGCCGTGACATATGAGCGGCGGATACTGCATGAGAAGGTGGCACCCCTGGTCCAATGGGTCCATCTACTTGGACCGGGCGCCCGTCTAGTCCTGAAATGACGCGAATATTGCCAGATGGATGGGCATAGTCTGGTGTGTTGGAGTCATTGATGTCTATGTTTCGGTGATCGCGATGTTGACCCGAACCTGGCTTTTGCTGTGCGTATTGAGGTGGCACCCCAGGGCCTGCATGCAGGGGAGGGAGGGAAGCATGAGCGTGAAGGTCTGGCGAGGGGGGTACGGCGGACAGTCGCTCATACAGGACACTGATGTCACATGAGATGACGAGCAGACGGGAGTCAAAAGATATGCTCACGCTCTTTCCAACTTCATTCGCTGAATGGATTTCTTGGCCATAAGCACCTTGAACTGGAGCTTGTCATTGTCCTGCGAAATGAGACGATCAAGAAGGAGCAGAGACGGGGGCAAGTGAGACGGACCATCTCGATTTCTTTTACCTTTCTTCTCAGTTCCTTGTATTTTGCCTGGTATTTTTCATCTTCGACGCCGGCGGCAATACCTGTGGTGTATGCCTTGCTTTTTTGCCTTGCGGAAGGGGTGGCAGAAGGAGGCTGGACGAACATCTGGGAGGTGGGGAGAGCGGAAGGACCTGGGGACTGGTTGTGGGACATGATGGCGGTGCTTTGGGCGGCGTCAAAGGGTAATGAGACGCTGAGTTGGCATTTCGCTATTTATTACTCATTGAAACCTTTGCCTGGCGTTGAGTCCCGAATCCGGGAAGTCTAACCACGCAACTCGTAGCTCGCGGCTCGTCGTAACGGTGCTAAGCCTCATATGCTAATATACAGGGACCCTCTTCGCTCGGGCGTCACAGCCTCTGTTCGCTTGCCAACAGCCGCACACGGTTCGGACCAGTTTGCATTCTCAGACCCCCGCGTTCAAGTTGGCGCAAGCGTGTGTCGATAGGGGACGATGTGACGGCATTCAAGGGCACCGTTTGTCAGGATGAAATGACCACAGGAACTGACCAAGACCTGGGATGGGATGGCATCGGAACAAGCCGTCATTGAATCCGTCGACTGAATTTTTTTGTCCCAGGCGGTGGTCGGTGGAGTTGTGTGGCCACACGTGGCTTTAGGGCGGGTCTTGAAATGGCCTTGGCGTGTGCCATCCAAAGTTGCCGCATCGACACACCGACAACCACCACTCGTCGACTTTTTCGCCTTAGCTAGTGAGTGTCGAGCTTGTTTGCAACGAACGGAATGCTGAGCCTATCACCAGTGGCAATACCTTACCGACAGTACGTCGTCAATCTGCACGCATCACGCCATGTTGACCGCTGCGCCGCCTCCACAGGGATATGCCGCCTCCCGGGGGGTTCGAGGCCGTAAGGTACAAGCGCAACCTTCCTTTTCGTGGGCCTAGTGGCCTGGCCGTCCTGGGTGCCGTGACGGCCGTGTGTGCGTACGGATTCTATCGTGTCGGAAAGGGAAACTTAGAAAGGAGGTGGGTTTATTATTTTCGCAAATGGCGCATACGGGGTCCGCAGGCTGTAAAACGTGCATTCTCATGGTGCGCTCATCGCAAAACGTGTCACCCTCGGCGGAGGATCCGGCCGAGCTCTTATCGGTGACGCTGACCTGAATCGGGCCGTGCCAGGGAAAGCGCATTTTCCCAGATTTGGACCCTGACGATTCGCTTTCCCCTCTAGGGAATTGCAGAGGGAGAAAGTTTGGTCACGGATTCACCTTGTCCCGCTTCTACTTGCCGAGGGTGATCGGGACGCGTACCGGAGAGAGGAGGCGATGCTGGAGCGTGAAAGGGTGATCATGAGGGACGTGAAGGACTGGGAGGTGGGTGCCCCTGAGGATGCGCATCGCGCAGAGAAACTCATGTCCGATTTCAGCCGGGGAAGAGCGTGTACAATGGACCGCGGTATCGGTCTGTGGAATCGATCGTTGTTCTATGATTGGTAGACTGGGGCGCGATTCGCTGCTGCCAAAAGCAGACGGGTTTGAGAAATAATAGAGAGAAAGCATATGGTACAAAGACGGTCACAGCCTTGCTTCCCATAAGTATTTGCTGAGTCTGGAGGGTGGTGGCCCAACGCGGAATAATTACGCCGGTGGCGGGTGGCGATGTACAATTAGGCCCGCAGCGTTGGGTCAGAGTTGCTCGTTGCAGCGCCGGTTTCAGGGCCGGTCGCGCATGGCTGGGACGACGAGGAAGACGAAGACGACGACGGCGACGCGGCGACGACGACCAGAGCGGCACTGCAGGTAGACGCTCGTCCGAGACGACTCAGCTTGGCACACGATGTCCAGTTTGGCAGCCCGGTACAGGACTCGATGGATGTCGAGCCGAGCCCCTCTCGTCCTTGCCTCATACAGCTCCTCTGTCATCTCGCCCGATTCGTTCTCTAATCATCCACCGGCTCCGACGACTATTAAAGCCAATCCCCCGCCCTCCCCTCCCCTTCCGCCCCTCCCTCGTCCAATGCCATTTCCCCTTCTTCCTCACCGCACTCACCGTCCGCCGACAGTCACCGATGCACACATGAAGGACGCGACCCCGCTCGTCAACTTTGTCGACACTTCCCCGTACGGCCTCATCTCCCCTTCCGACCACGACCAGATGATCTTTGGCCCCCTCGACCTCGACGATCCCTCCCTCCTCTCCCCTTCCTGGAATCCCTCCCGCGACATCGCCTACAACCAGCCCATCTCCCCCATCCTCTCCGACAACCCCGCCTCCCCACGTCGCGCCTCCGACTTTGACGTCCCAGACGCGTCTCCAAGCAGCACTTTCTACGACTCTCACTCCTACGGCGGCTTCGACGACGTACAGCCCATGTTCGATCTCGATGAATCCAACATTTCTCACTGGCTCAACGACTCCCACGTTTCTCCCTTGGATCCCTCCTCGTCTTCCCCTATCCCCATACGTGGAACACAATCAGACCCCCAATCGCCTCCCGCCTTCGTCCCGTACGGCAACATTCCGTTCCCCCAGAACACTTCCTTTTCCCCATCGGATTTCGCAGCCCTCCATCCTCTCCCTCGATCACTATCGCCAGCAGAGATTTCCGATGGTTACCTCAGCTCTCCCGGTCTTGGCGTAGCCTCAATCTCCCCTGCAGAGACTTCGCTCAGACCGCCCGCGTGGGCGTCCCAGTTGTGGGACTCGTCTCATTACATACACCCCACCGCATCTGGTCCTCACTCGGGGCCCCATTCCCCCCTATCTCAGAACCCTTACACAGCCAAGGGCCAACGATTCCAGCCGAGAAGGGATGCCAACCCCCTGGGCCTCATGTTCCAATCGTCGAGCGCTCCGTCTCCCAACGTTGCTACGCTGACACGAGCCTACAGCCGTCGTTCAGAGTCAGTTTCAGTCAGCGGTGACCGTGACGCCACCGTGCGGCGGAGGAAGAAGCTGCCGCCAGATGAGCCCCCCAGGGACTTGAAATCATCTGAATCGCGTACGTGTATATCTGATCATATCCGTCCCTTCTGTGACTGTCGTCATGTCGATTACTTACTTAATTATCATCTCCGCCAGCTCCTCTCAAATCTGTCTTGAAGCCGCCCAAATTAGCACCGTCCGCTTGGCAGCTTTACTTCACAGATTGGATTCAGCGCCACCAGGCAACGAGTGCGAGAAAACTTAA
>JBBPOB010000378.1:0-17750 GCA_038091275.1 Tylopilus subfusipes | reverse complement strand
GGGCTATCTATGACCCTGCAAGGGTTAGAGCTGATACATTTTAGTTCTTTTGCAAATGTTAAGTCTTTCCAAAATGCTCCAACATTGGGACACTTATTTGAGCCACTGTACTCCTTTGTTCCTTGTTCCTAGCCATATGTAACTTCTGTCTCAGTACAAATATCAACAATGATCACTCCTCCTTGCTCTTATTCCTTCTCACTCCTTGACTCCTCAGCTCCCTCCTATTTTGAACCTCTGCTTCTCTGAAATTGGAACAATGAGTCTAGACAAGGGCACAACACACAAGTCCTATGCCAAGTCCCATACATACCCAATCTGTATCTCCATTAGACCTCCAGTCCATCCTGAACTCACCTACCTCTACCCCCCTAGTTCTGTCCAGACTTTCTATGGACTTGAATGTGGAGGAATCAGACTTGACAGTATATTTGTACTCACTCTTGTCAAAACTCACTACTATTATGTCTAGAATCTCTTGATGAGCTGGGTTACTACAATCTGCCTTTGGCAGCTCACATGGTATCCCCAGCAATTTCATTAGCCTCACTGAACAAGCTGCACCCTTGATCTCAAACTCAAGATGGTGCTCAACTCTATCTCCACTTACTCCATTACCCTGCAGTCTTTTCCCTGATGGACATTGCTTTTGTGAGATTCCAGATGGCAAGAATGACCTTGATGAAGACACCAACCCCAGCACTCTGATGCCCAGAGGAAGTCATTGGAGTAGAGGTATTAGCAGTGGTTATGATGATCCTGATGATCCTGATGACAGATCTGATGGAACATCAACTCCAGATATGAACTGACTCTTTGGGAACAACCCCAATGAGGACAATCCAAATAATGTTCCTCTTGCTTATGAACCTTTTGTGCAACTTGCTGATGCCATTAGGAATATGACTTGTGAAGCACTTTGATGAAATCAGAATTCTGAAGGATCCAAGTCAAAGATCTGAGGACTAGACCCATTTGATGGGACTGATTTAAAGAAACTCTGGCCCCTTATTGTGCAATGCAAAATCAATTTCCAAGCTAACCCAAAATCCTCCAAGAGAGATTGGGTAAAGATAACTTTTGCTTAATCATATCTTAAGGGCTTCATGCTCAAATACTTCAAGCTGGACCTTCTCAGAAATGAATCTCTGAAGGCCCACCCAATATGGATGAATGACTGGCAAACTTTCCTATATGAACTCCAGACTAGCTTCAGTCTGCACAATCCCATTGCTGATGTAGAAGCTTAACTTGAGTGACTGCAGATGTGTGATTCATAGTGGATCATCAAATACATTGTAGAGTGGAATAAGCTGGAAAGCCAAGTCCAAGAATGGGGCACTGGAGTGCTCCACCAGAATTTCTATAACAGACTTCCAGATCAGATCAAAGATGAGGTTTCTTGTCATGGAAAACTGGACAACATCTAAGATCTCTGAGCCTTAGCTCAGCAGATCAATCATCAGTATTGGGAACACAAGAATGAAATCCTGTGCACTTCCAAGGTCTTCAGATCAAACTCCAGTGAAAAGGGCTCCTCTTCCAAATCATTTGATTCCAATACTAACAATACTTTGTCCTCCAATAGCAAACCTAAGGATGATAAGTTTAAGGGCTCCTCTAACTCCAATGCCAACTCTGGCTCTAATGAAACTGGAGGTAACAATGTGAAAAAGAGTAACAACTCCTCTACTACTTCTGATACCATTTCTTTGAAATTAGGCAAAGATGGTAAAATTCTATCAGAGGAACATCAGCACCAAATTCATCTCAATCTGTTACATTTCTCCTAATCCTTAATAGTTACTTCACATTTCATACACTTTTACTTCACTAACTTATTGAATGAGTCACACCTAGTCAAGTCGACTTAGGATGAGTGAAACAACCAGACTCACTGAAGAGCTGATAGTCTGAGTTGAGAGCAAGTAGGGCAAGGAATCAGTGAACAGTGGAGAATGGGAAAACTCCAAGTGAACAAGACTGGGAAGTCCAGTTGTTCACCTGGGCCTTTATATACTATTCTAAGGTTTGTACATGTGTATGGTAGATCTACGATATCCTGTGTCTAGTCTTCCATGAGGAATACATGTGTGTACAACCTAGATAACTGGATCATACCCTAGAGGATGAAGGGGAGTCATGGTGAGTTGGAATGTACATGAGGAGGAACATGAGGATGAGATAGGGGCATGAGGCAGAGATAGTGCACAGAGATGAAATACATGAGGCGATAGACAATGTTACTATCTATGACTCATCCTGACTAAGTGTGACTAGCTATGACTCATCCTGAGTCGATCTGACTAGAGTAATCAGTAGCGTGATCAGTAGGTGATTAGTACTGAGAGGTTGAGAGTTCGATTCTCTCAATGGGCAAATAATTATGTAGCATAGTAAAGTGTATGAAATGTGTAGTAGTGACTAAGGATTTAGGAGAAACGTAACAGGTGTGTATTTTGCCAGTGTGCTCCAGACTGCAATCATTAAGCCAGATGAGATAACCCCTCACATGGTGTGGGTAGACAAGGCACCTGCCTCTTATCACAATCATGTCCTGGTGGTGTCTGCACATGTGCTGATGCTGCCCCAATCTAAGACCCAAGGGAAATTTACCCTCAATTTTAAAATGCTTGTGCTTCCACAAGGAGCATCATTTCTCAATGCCTCTGCCAATGAATGGGCAGCATTCAGCAGATGTTGCCAGAATGTATGTGGGGAGTATAAGGGACTTTGAAAGATGTTCCTGGGGGCCATTGAGCTTTCAATGTGTCTGAAGGACAATGACAATGACAATGACAATGAACTTGCTCTACCTTCACACCATCATGTGCAAGGATACCTTCTCATGGAATGCCTAGTCCTGATCCCAAGGGGTAGGGGTGGCAACTGGCCCACCTGACTTTGAGGACTACTTGGCCTCCTCATGATATCTGAGCAATACTGTTCCCTATGGAATGGGTGGAGGTTGTACCTGCTCAAGGTCATTCTACTATCTGGGTGGGTCAATTCTCCAACCAGGCCATTCTGGCTGATACTGCAGCTTATCTTACTGCCAATGGCATCTCATACCATGATGCTGATGATGTAGTCATGTGGGCATAGCATGCAGCACAGAAATGGATCAACTGTGTTGGAAGAAGCCCCTCTGTGCTCAGTTTAGTGAGGCCATGGTCATCTATGATCTTGCATTCATACCTACCATATCAAACAAGTTTGACATCATCATGAATGATGGAGGGAATTCTAAGGGCCCCTCAGATATGTGAGTCACTCATGGGATGTGCACACTTCTCCTTTTTGTGGGTTCAACCCCACTTTTTATCTTTGTCCTTGTTTATGACTGCATGGAAGGCATAACCCTCATTATTCTCTTGTTTCATTATGTGCTCAATTGATATAATATTGCCTATATGTATGCATGTTTAGTTTTTCTTCAATCTATTCCTTTTGTTAAGCCATTACCATCTCTAAGCAGGAAGGGTGTCAGGGGCTGAAGGCCCCATATATGGTATGAACAGTGCAAGCAGGCACATATAATAGAATTAATCACATGTGATGTGGATAGTAAGCAAAGATGGGGAGCTCATGATATGAGCTCCTTATCATTTTACCATCTTGTCACTATATATCATACAATGAATCCAATAGTGGTTCACTTTACCAGCATGATCTTAAGGCAAGACCAACAATATTTACATCATCATTCCCCCTGATAAAATTGTATATACTTCCATAAACATCACCACTAATGCCAATGACATCAATGATTGTATTCAGAATGCTATCAGAAAGATTTATGAATCTAGCATCATTACACCATCCAAACAACACAAGATCTGGATGGAATTCTCCATACTACAGAAGGAAAAATGTTCACACCTAATGATCAAACACTTAGAATAAAGATCATATAGCTACATCACAATACTCCTATCCTGGGACATCCAGGAAAGGAGAAAACCCTTGAACTCATGCAATTTCCAAAGGATCTAATCAAGCTCACCCAGAAAAATCACAACTGCTTGAAACTTCATTAGTCCCTTGGACAGAAATATCCACCAACTTCATTACAGATCTACCTGAATCAAGGATTTGACAGCATCTTGATAGTTGTTGACCATTTCTCTAAAGAAGTTGACTTTATTCCATGCAACAAAACAAGTACTGCATTAGAAACTGTGATATTCTATTCACCATGTATGAAAACAACATGGTCTTCCCACAGGAATTATATCTGTTATGAAAGACATCTGTAAACAATTGGGAATTCAACCTCAATTGTCTACATCATTTTACCCTCAAATCAATGGTCAAACAGAATGGATCAATAAAGATCTACAATAATAGCTTTGTCTCTTTACTTGTGTAAAGTAGAACAAATGAGGTTATGAAACAAATCAGAGATAACACAATAAAATTACATCTTTTGAAATCTATGTGAATCCACTCAGTAGTAAATGTCTCCTGAGTTAAATCATACAAGGAATGAAAAGTTGAATATGAAGTGGAACACATCATAGATTCACAATGTAAAGGAAATCACCTTTTGAATACCTCATACATTGGAAAGGATACACTGATGAAGATTGAATATGGGAACCTAGATCTAATCTAAAACATGCACAATCAGCAATTAAGGATTTCCATTGATCCCATTCCAGTGCACCTCAGCATTTAGCTATGTTGTAGACTGCCTTCTATTCCCTATTCACATTTTGTGAAAAACCAATTCCAGAAATTAGCCAGAATTGCCTAGCTTTTGATTACTTAGATATAGATTGAAAAAGAACCCCTAGGCTATGACAGGATGATCAATGCATTGATCCTAGGTGTACACCACATGCTAATCTCTGAAATCTAGTTGAGCCTTGCTCCTACAAATTGCTACACAGTGAAATTTACACTCAAAGCTCCACCCCCACATTCTTCAAATTTTACTATGCATTCTCATTCTCTTTTCTTCATACACCCCTATGTTTCTCAATACTCTTTTATCTATCTTTACCTACTCACTTATATTCATATTCCTCACCATCCTTATCCTTGCTCTATGATCAACAGCAATCTGTCATCTTGAAACAGGGCTTTCATTAGATCTTCACTTTTGGTACAGAGGTCTTAGACAAGATCTTCTTAGCTTTGAAATTCACCCAAATAAACATTGATGATCATGGGACAAAGCTTGGAACCAAGAAGGAGATAAAATGCCAGAAGCAATAAATCTCAGCCCACTTAAACTGAATTCATATACTCTTGAATCTGATGAAAACCCCTATGATGATAACAAACCTGATAAATACTAGAATAATAACAATCGTGAAAATTGGGCAGAACAAGGTTGGGAATTAACAGCAGAAGATCATGAAGAATGGTATCAGGTAAACAATCCTAACAATGTGATCTTCCCTGATCCTGAATCACAACTGGAAAAACCAGCACCAGGAAACAATTGGGCTCATTGGGGAAATCCATTTAATGACCCAAGGTGGATTCATATCAATGAACTCACAAGGATGTTCTATGATCATCTCCCACCCTTCCTGGATCATTGGGTACTAACAATCCCTCTCTTGACTGAAGAAGCACTACAATTAACATCATCATCAGCAACTTCATCTTCATTGAAGATATCAGAAACAACTCCAGAGCCAGCAGAAACCTTGGACACAGATTCTGAGAAATTAAAAAGCTCACTGGACCCTTTCAATGAAATAAACATTGATCCTATTCCAATATATATTAATCTCCAATGATACCCAATCAAACTGGTCTCCACCAGTTACTCAATCAGAGGCAGGTCCCCCTAATCACCCTAATGCCCTTGTTATCCTCAACCCAGGTAGAACATTAGACACAGATCCTGATGTCATTCCTATTATAAAAAAGATACTTCTTGACAAAAGTTATTTAGAGTCTGACTCATAGAGAGGAGGGAGTGTTACAATTCCACCTAACCCTTAGTTGTTACTACACATTTCATACACATTTCTTCACTATTTGAGATTTGAACTCTCAACCTTGTCAGCACTAATCCTTGCTGACATACTAGTCAAATTGATTCAGGATGAGTCATAGATAGTTACATTGTTTATTGCCTCATGTATTTCATCTCCATGCAGTATCTCTGCCTCATGCCCCTAACTCTTCTCATGCTCATGCTCATGTACATCTCTAACTTGCTGTGACTCCCCTTTATTCTCTAGGATATGATCCAGCTATCTGGGCTGTACACACATATATTCTGCATGGTAGATAAGACACAGGATATCTTAGATCTACCATTCACATGTACAAACCTTAAAATAGTATATAATGGTCCAGATGAATGACTGGACTCCCCACTCTTGTTCACTTGGAGATTTCCCATTGTCCACTGATTTCTTACCCCACTTGTTGCTTGCTCAGACTATCAGCTTTTCAGTGAGTCTGGTCATTTCAGGCACTGAGGATCTCTGTGCTGGTATAGGCTTAGGTTTGGGGTGGATTTGGGTTTGATAGTATCAAGATCTTGATGGGTATTCTTCTTCCTTTATCAATGATTTTTTGGGGTCCTGGTAGTGGTGCCACATGATATGAGGAAAAGAAGCTTTTCCAAGTGCAATAATTGAAACTCCACTCTGTGCCAAAGTTGCAGATGAGTTGCAGAGTGACATAGACCCAGTTCTGCAAGTTTAGCCCATCACAATGGCCATAGACAGTTTCCATACTATACACATTTTATATAACCATCATACACCATGCCCAGAGCTGTGCAATCATGATAGGTGGAAGTCAAGGCAGAGCAGCATAAACAATGCACCCAGGAAGCAATTGCCAGTATTCACAATAAGAAGTACCCAAGTGTTGCCTTTGCATGTTAGGAGCTTGGTCTCACTGCTTTCTATCATACTGTTAACTGGCAATTTCAAGGCAAGACATAGCCATGCATTGGAGCTCATATGACACAGCAGCTCCTTAGTCCCCTATAGGAGAAGACACTTTGGAATTGGGTCAAGTTTCTAGACATGGCAGAAATACCATTATCAAAGCATATAATCTTCCAAAGGTTGCTGCCCTCTGTGGACAAAAACTAGCCTGGCAATGGGTCAAGAGATTGAAATCCTAACTACACTAACTACCCCCATAGTCTTTTCAGAATTGTAGGCTGTGAAGCAGCCCTTGGGATAATTGATTTTTTCCCTTGGTGGTCTGGCAAGTGGGGCAGGCTTGACAGAACTTGTTGACTTTTCACCCAAGCTTGGGCCACCAATACCATCTGCAGATATAATCTGCAGTCCTCAGGGCACCAAAGTGCCCCAGGGTCTTGTGGGCTTCATTAATGACCATGGTGATCACTGCATTATCATTTGTTCAGGAATATGACCTATAGAAACACTAGAGAAATCTCTATGCTGATCAATCCCTCCAGACCCAATCTGACTAATGAGCTGGTGATAAGACAACTATATCTACCAGATCAAACAATAGACAAGGTTATGCTATATCTAAAGATTGAGTAAGAAAACTTTAGTCAATTGGATCCTCAGTTGTTCTTCCTTATCCCAAGCAATAATACTTATAGGGATCAGGGTTGGCTACTGTTCTAGCTAAGGGATCTAGTCTAATCTACCTAGTAAAGGCTAAGCTTGTTGCTGATCTATGTTTAACTAACTAATATGAATGGTTTCCTGGCTTGGTTTGCCTAGAAAAGAAAGAATTATGTAAGCTGTTCTTGGCTTACTATAAAGGGTTGTCAGATGTGGTAATATCTGACACTGAAGATAATGGTCTATTTACAGCTGTTGTGGCATACAGATCTGGTTTATGATTCTTACTAGCTATTTCAACAATAGGCTTGGTCTAAGGTTTGATGACTAATTACTTGGTTGTGTTGTTGTGGGAAATTCCCTTATAAGTCACTCAGTTCACACACAATAGGGTTTAGAAGATAAACTCTTTATTGATTGACTGGAGTGCTTGATTTAATACAAGATTAGTACAGATACTAGATATTCCTAGGCTAGATTTGTCTAGGTTACGGTTGCCTTTCTACTTTAGTGGCTACCTAGCAACTATTGATTATGTGATCAGGGTTGCCTTTCTGATAAGAGAGGCTGTGTTTCCCTAATCTGGTAGTAGTTTTCTGCTGAGTTCTAGCTACTGTATATGTAAGAGCTATGTGATTGCCCTTATCTGGACTCTTTGTTTGAGTCTGATATGAGAATTGACCTTTTTAGGTATGTACCTGAGGTGGGGATCCTGACTCTTGCATGCAAATCTGCCCTCCTTATATGCTATTCTACAGGTGGCTATGATGACTTCCAAAACAGTCTTCAGAATTTGAGTCCAATTTGCTATTGGGGGGTTCTGTAGTCTATTAATAGATATGACTCATACTGACTCATTGTGACTTATAATGACTCATGCATGCTGTGCATGACTGTACTTCCATTCATGGTAACCAGGTTCTCATAGGCATTCAAGTACTTTGTCTAAGTTAGCTAAATCTGGAAAACTGTGACTTATGAGAATTATGATTATGACTAATGCTGTGCCTAAGTGGCAAGTTTGGCAGCACCCAAAGCAAGGCAATGATCATGTGATTAAGCTGTATGGGTCTGAAGATGTGCCATCTACAAGATTTTAGTAGTAATTGTATCTACAGTTTGTAACTAGTGTAGTAATGAAATCAATCATTAGGAATTCATTAATATCTCTTGAAGAACTAAGGCTAGTCCAATGAAACTTAGTACTTGGGTAGACTTAATAGTAGTCTACTAGGCATAAGAGTGATATAGTTATTTGAATAGTAAATAAAGTAAGAATTGATAAAACACTCATGACTCAGCACATTATTGATTGCATGCAGGTCAACATGCAGAATCAAGATCCTGAGGACAGTCAACAACACTTGCAAGTTGCAGACGATTAGCAGCATGTGGCACATCATCACCATTATGTATCACATCTGCATTGGTCATGATTTGCATTGACTCAGCCTTGTAAGGTGAAGGGGAACATTCTGCATGTGACCTGACTGCACCAACACCATCATCTATAACAGTAGGGTTGCACATGGTATGCACTGACACAGCCCCCATGGGCAATTTGGAACCTTCTGCACATAAGTGCAGAGTGTGATCACAATTGTTATTGATGAAATGTAGCAGGGCAACCCATTCTTTCCCAACAACCAGATCAGAGACAGTAGCATGGATTTCCACCATGACATTGGTGGTGAAACATGTCCCATCATACTTAGCCTGAACAATAGCAGTGGATTACAACTCACACAATTGCAGTGCATGAGCAATGACAGGCAACACAGCATAATGATACACAGATAAGTCAAATCAGCCTAGAACAGAAAGACCATTGATGTGCATGCACTGAGACATTGCTGAGTAGAGAGGGGAGGGGGAGGAAAACAAGACAGCAACCAGTTGTCAGATGCACCGCATAATAAAGAGAGGCAGATAAGTCAGATAAAGACATTGAGGAAACAAGGTGAAATAAATAAAAATAAATACAAGTACAGATTCTTGCAAACACCCACAAAAAAGAGACACAATCAACCCACTGAAACCCTCTACTACCATATCAGGAATCAGAGGTTTGCTGATTCAGTATAGATGTCAAATTTCAACACCCATGGATTTACCCAGGCCCTGCTTTAGAGTCTGGGTATGGCTGGTACCCAGGGGTATACCCATGCTATTGCCTAGGAATGTGTTTGTAGAATACTCAGTAAGTCACTAAGTAAGCTAAGGTAACTACCATGCAGTGTAAGTAGCTGCTTATGTAAGCAAGAGCATAGGTAATCTAGTAAATTCCAACACTCCCCCTCAAACACAAGGGGTGAAGACAATAGCTGTAAGTGTTTGCCAAATAAAAGGAATGATAAAAGGGATGTATATCCAATAAATTCTTGTTAAAACGAGTATATCGTGTCCTTCAAAATGAGTTGTGTCGCCGTGTCGCGCTGCGCTGGCGCGATTGCCCGATTTGGTAAATCGCGGCTCGCTTGCCTCTAGGTGCGCGCGCTCATGCTCGATCGACTCCAGCAATGCCGTCTTCGCGTTTTGCGGTTCGGGATCGCTTCTGCATCACCTATAATCAATATACAATCTATCCGATCGGTCAAATTCACCCGATACGGCCTCGATGCGATGGTAGGACTTGATATGTCCTCCTGATGGTACTGACACTTCTAGATCGCGTTTTCAATCGTCCTCGACGACGCGGTGGGTTCGGATGAGTCGAAGGTGGTCTGTGGTCGATGGGAGGTGGTGTGGACGGCATAGGTACGTCATCTATTGTGCGCTGGCGCTCTTCGTGCTGACCCGTCTGGTATCCAGCTAGCGCCTCCGTTTCGACTCGTTGAGTCGCGGCGTGGTGCGCTTGTTGCACCATCTATTTGCCACCATTTCCCATCGTATATGATGCCGTCACCATCGATTCGGCGCTTCCAATCGCGCTCGATGGCTCTCGACTCGACCTGCTCACCTCGATGGCCTCCTGGCCAGGTATCTCAACAATGCACGTTCATTTCAACGTCGCGCTCGTTTCCATCGCTTCCACGGTGTATCCCATCGCATTCGGCGTCGTCGACAACCTTTGTGCGGTTTGGATCGCCTCCGACGTGTTCCATTGCCTCCTGGTCGCTCTCTGGGCCTCCTGGGGCTTCTCGACATAGTGTGTCCGTTTCGTTGGCGTGCTCGTTCCTAACGCTTCCGGGATGTATCCCATCGTATTGTCCGCTGTCGACAATGTTTTCGCTGCCCGGATTGCCCTTGACGACTTCCGACTCCCCTTGCTTGCCCAAATGGCCTCTTGGGGCTCTATCTGGACATGGTGAGTTCGTCTCGTCGACGCGCTTGTTCCTGACGCTTGTAGGGTTTTTCTGGATACTGTGGACATCACCTGGTACGGTCGTTCCACTGCCCGGCTTGTCTGGGTCGTCTGGAGCCTTCATGGGTAGGTTTTCCTCCCAACCGTGCTCCAAGCGTACACTGACGTGTTCTGACGTGTTCGGCAGCTCCTTTGGCCGCCTCCTAGCGTCCTTGTCGCATATGGATGGCCCCGGCACATTCGCATTGCCACCTGGATCTTTTGGCTCGTCTCGAGCTCCTCCAAGTGAGCCTTTTTGACTCCCTTGCTCGAAGCGTTCTCGGATGCGTTCTGACGCGTCTCGCAGCCTCTTCGGACTCTCCCCAGCATCCTCAACATGTTTAGGTACTCCCGATGCGTGCGCTTTGTCGTCGGTAAGTGTTTCGTCGCA
Organism: Tylopilus subfusipes; assembly: GCA_038091275.1. Lineage (NCBI taxonomy): Eukaryota > Fungi > Basidiomycota > Agaricomycetes > Boletales > Boletaceae > Tylopilus > Tylopilus subfusipes. Next base: position 6,487 of record JBBPOB010000378.1, on the reverse strand, counting down.
GCTCGTATCTGACCTCTTCTCCCCCTCGAGCTCGACGCTCGGGGGTTCGTTCGGGTGCTGCGCGACTTCGTCGGGTGGTGCAGGTGGCTCTGGGGGTTTTATAGGTACATCGTCGATGTTTGTTTCATTGCACTGACTGTTTTGGTCAGCCCTCGTCATCGATCGTACGCGCGCAATTGCGCTTCCTCTCTCCCCCGCGATGAACTTCGCTCGCCGCGTCGTCGACCTCTCAACCTCGATATGGACGTCTTGGCGAGTCCCTACGGCCTTCTCGTTGGTCCCTGCCCCTGCACTTTCGAGCGCGACACTCCCGTTCCGTTGGATGGTGGTTTCGCTCCCTGGCTCAACCTGGACGTCTGCGGGGTCCCGCGGCTCATTATACCGATTGTCTGGAGGCTCGTCGGGCTTCCCTGGTCGATGTTCTTCGTCGTCGTCAGTGCCCGTTGCCTCTGCGCCCTCGTTCGAGCCTCTTGGCACCTCTGCCTCGACGCTCTGCTCATCGCCCCGCCTTCCTGTGCCCTCAGGCATGTCAGGTGGCTCTGTAGGTTCGTCTGGACGACGTTCATCCTCGCCCGTCGTGTCTGCAGGGTCCTCCAATGGTCTTGCTGGATCTGTCGTCGTCTCCGTGTCGGCTGGGTGGTAGTGCGATGCGCTTCGTGCGCTCGCGCTGGTTGCCGTCTGGTCGCCTTGGTCCTGAGTGGCCTCGGCGCTGTATAGCTCGCGCACGGTCAGCTCAGTGCTGCCGTCGCTCGCCTGTCCCGTGCGCCATGTTTGTACTAGGCACACGGGATACAGTGTTGCGAGACATGGGATGTTGCAAGAGGTGGAGTGAGCGCAGTGACGGTGTTGGGATAATATGTTGCAAACACGTTGTATGACCTGGAACAGTTTGCAAATTCATGCGGTCATGTTTCCTGACTGTCTATTCTGCAATACACATCAACCACTCGTTACTAATAGGCTTATACTAGCCATATAATATTAGGGGATAGCTAGCTCTAACTGACTTGCGACCCCCATCTCGTCTGGGGTCCGAGTCTTTGGACGTCGCTCTGTCCGCTTGAGAGGGGAGAGGGAGGACGATGGCGGAGAGTGGATGGGCAAGAGCGCGGAGCGCTCTCCGGGCCTGACCTGCCAGGTAGGGTGTGAGCTGCGATCCCCGGAATGTAGGAGTGACCGACGACGCATGTAGCGAAGCGGTATACTCGGCAAGTAGGAGGAGGGAGGAAAGGTAGTGCGAGGCTGGGCATCAGATGCACGGCAGCCTCAGCAAGGGAGAGCACATGACTGGGCATCAAGTGCGCAGTGGGCTCGACCTGAATACCCATCAGGGAGAGGAGGGAGGGGCCAAGGCTGGGCATTCAGTGCACAGCAGCCTTGGCAGGGGCGGGCGCATGACTGGGCATCAGGTGCGCGGCAGACTCGGACCTGAGTGGCCTCAGGGAGTGAGGGAGGGAGGGCGCAAGGCTGGGCATTCAGTGCACGGCAGCCTTGGCGGGGGCGGGCGCATGACTGGACGTCAGGTGCACGGCAGACTCGAACCTGAGTGGCATCAGGGAGTGAGGGAAGGAGGGCGCAAGGCATGACTGGGCGTCAGGTGCGCTGCAGACTCGAACCTGAGTGCATCAGGGAGTGAAGGAGGGAGGGCACACGACCGGGTATCACCGGCAGGTGTCTGGCGGCCTTGACTTGACAGGGCCACGGAAGAGAGAAGGTCCATGACTGGGGGTCATAGGACATGGCCTCGGCCGGAGGGCGGCTGCGCTGAAACGGGCGAGGACGAGCGCTGCAGGGAGGACGAGCGACGAGGTGGGGGCGCGGAAACAAGGAGCGCCGCTCGCTTACGTCGCTTGTCCGAAGACATTGCACTTTGGCTCCGCTCGTGCCTCACTGTGCCATAGTCCATCACACTCTTAATCGACTTTTTTGGAGGACAGGCCCACGAAAGAGCATCAAGCGGTAACGTCATAAAGTGCTCCCCCAGATGTGAATGACCCTATTATTGCTAGAAAATTGCGACAGGTGGCACGTATAAACTTGCGTTTGCCTAGTATCGTTGCAGGTCAAGGTCAGATAACCGAATGTGGAGCCGAAACCGAAACCGAAACCCAATGTGAAATTGAAGCTAAACCGAAAACGAAAGCACGAAATGGGGAACATAAATGGACAGTTTGGTCCACGCTGCCCCGCATACCCCACACTATTTTGCTCCTCGAAATGTATCTCCTGCCCGAGTCGATGACCCCTCTGCATTATCCTTTATCTCTCTCGAATTCTGACCTGCAGTTCGGGGGTCTTCCCGCTTGTACAGGTCTCAGGTTAAATGATCTGGGAAACCTCTCGCCATACCACGATGCGCCAGATGTTCCTGGTGTCTCTGTGGACCTACCTGACGACTGCACTGTGGATCAAGTCATCTTGGTGAGCTCTCATTCTGGTAACGAACCAATCCTCAAAGTCATTCTCCCAACCTCCAGCTGCACCGCCATGGCTCTCGCGGTCCCGTTGGAGAGCACAATTATATTCTCAAGCTTGTCGATACCCTTCGTAAAGCAGAGGATGTAATCCAAACCTCTGAGCTTCCCCAGTGTTTGGAATTTCTCAAAGCAGGATACAAGTACCAGCTGATCCCCCAGGAGCTCACTGCCGTGGGACGCAAGGAACTTTTCGACCATGGAGTCGAGTTCGTGGGGATTTCCATCCGAATCGAGAATACATCCTTGACCTTTTATACTGGCAGGTTTTCGCTTCTTTATCCGACGTTCTCGACGAACGAAGTTGTATCCACCACGGTTCCGAGAGTCATAGACTCTGCTCACTTCTTTAGTCAAGGTTTCTTTGGCCGTGGGGAAAAAAACATTACGTATTTAACCACGGATGACTTCCCGGGTCCGGTTTCGTGGCTTGCTCCTTGGAAGGCCTGTCCAAAAATATCTTGGGATAAATCCACTCAGGTAAGTTCATCGTGCAGCCCATCTGTTCAGCTGCATTGTTCTTGGTGACGTACGTGCGGGTGTCCCAGGAGTGGGCAGAGAAGTATATTCCGCCCATCGTCGAAAGATTCAACAAACTTATCCCCGACGTCGGATTCTCTGTTGACGACGTCCGTGGTGCCTTGTTTGCATGCCCGTATGATCTTGCAGCTCGTGGCGACTCTCCTTGGTGCAACGTGTTCACCACAGACGAGTTAAAGGATCTAGAGTGAGTCAAAGCTGCTGTTACGCGCTGCGTTCGAGTTGACGTACACGTGGTGATACAGATATGAGCTGGACTTGCTTCTGGATGCCTACAGTGGACATAAATCCCGGGGTGACCCTGGACCTCTTGCTGGCGCATTCTATGTCAAGAAGCTCATCGAACGGTGAGCGTTGGCCATACACCAAATCGAGCATGGTAAATAATCATAGACGACAGCTTAACTAATTCAGCGGAGGACGCCAAGGGTCTCCATCTAGACTTTGCCCACGATACCACTATTCTACTTGCATTGTCGGCCATGGGATTGAACAAGTCAGTGTTCGGCTGCACGGAAAAGACGTCATATTGACAGTTATCGCTATAGAGACAACGTGCCCCTCAGCCCATGGGTAGACCATCCACCCGCAAACCGCAAGTTCAGAAGCTCGGATCAAACGCCTTTCGCTGCTGCGATGATATGGGAGAAGTTTACGTGCAAGGACTCGTACGTAAAACCCTCTTCAAATTATACGTGTTTTGCACTCAAATGACAAGTAGCTTCAATGGCCCCCAAGTTCGCCTCGTGCTGAATGGAGCGACGTATCCTCTCTCCATCTGCGAGGAATCCGAGCAAGACGAGGAATACGGAACATGCTCGCTAGATGCGTTCGTGCGCGCGAACGCGTACAGCATGGGCGTCGAATACGGGAGCGAAATATGGAATGCGACTTGCGGCGTTGCTTCCCAAGGTTGAAGCTGCTAGTGCTTGTCCCCACCTTTTCCCTCTCTTGTAAGTTTATGTACGTATACGAGACCCGAGAATGCTGCTATGGAATCATATATGTTTTGTGATGAGGACGGTCTGGTGTTTCCGGGGCTTAACCTTACTCATTAGTATCTCTAGCCTTTGCATCTACATGAATGAAGACGGAGAGAGCAGCGCTGTGATTGTCTCGAAAGGGGTCGAGTGTAGATCTGCGACTGGTCGCAGGCATAATGACCTTTCTCTTCATCAACATCCGACTGGAGTAAAGAGACACTCTTGACCATTTCGTGAAGCATAGTCAAGGGGAAGAACGCAAGGTCAGCCAGACCAGATAACTCCACCTCCAAAAGCACGGCTCAATCCTTGAGTGATGATTTCTACACTAGTACACTCCCCCGTGAATAGTACGTCGGCAAGACTAAGCACCAAGATGCACGAACAGAACGCGCTGATCCAACGGGTAATCTACCAACTTCCTCATCGTCTCGTGCAGCGCGAACGCCACACGCGTATGGTCTAGACGTCCCTCCTCGTCCACCATGTGCTCATAAAACATGGACGCGATCCTGCTCGCCTCTGTCGTCCACCGCCCACTCCGTCCCAATCACTGAACGGAATCGAGCAAACAACATCGCCGACCCGAAGTGGATAGCCTCATCCTGAATCTCTGGACCTCCAATGGTCGCGTAGCTGGCGGAAAGGTACGCAAACCCAGGGTTCTCCAGCTTGCACTGGAGGAGGCGATACATGGCGAAGCGGCTGTCGTGGAGATAAAATGCGAACTTGGACGGTTGTTTTTGATTGGGACGAGCGAGGCACGCAAAATGAACCCAGTCGTTTTTCTTCAGGTGTCTAGAGACTCTGGAGACTTTGCACTCGTCGCCCTCGAGGCGCTCGAAGGTTGCAAGACCGTCAACGTACCGATTGATGTTATCCAGTTCAACACCGACAGAACCGAGTTCACTAGGGCCGAAAGCTTTCGCGTGACCGACCGCAAGGAAGCGCGCTTGGGTTCGCGTACACAACTCGATGGACTGGGTCGTCTAGCATGAACGAGAGCGGAAATAGTAGGCGTGTAAGAGGAAATGTAGAGATCGGGGAGATTCTGTTGACGCTTCCTATAAGGACCAGCTGCATGCAAGGGAAGGGCACAGAAATCGGAAGTGGGGCACTGCCAGATACGGGATTGACACGGATATGTTGTCCGGAGGAAGTCGACAATGGGGGGAACGACGTCGTCCCAAAGTATGCGTAAGACGGATGCGAGTAGTCTTGTCATGTTGGCGCTCGGTGCGTGAACATCGCAGTAGTCGTAGCTCCTTGCACGTTTTAGAACACGCTCTGGCGTGATCGGTAACGGAATATGAACGGGGTCGCGATCAAGTAAAATGACGAGTGCATCGCAACCACGTCTGCTGGAATTCACGACAATGACGGGCCCGCCTCTGACCGCTTGTTGGAGATCTGAAAAAAGTGCGGGTAAAAAGGAGAGACTGGGTAACTCGCGGATACTTGTCACGACTCTTTGCAACTCGGTGTTGACATGGAACGCGCGATCTCGCTGATCTCCTTCGGGTGAGAGAGCGTGGTGAATCTGCGGCGTGAGCTCATTGAACCGATGGACCAACTCCTTGCCTGCAGGGCCAGATGCTATGACATCGTCGAGCGATGAATGGAGACGAGCGAACTGACTCCAAAAGATACCGTGTCCTTGTTCTAGAAGCTCGACTGCTTTGGTGGGACAGCCGTTGCGAAGACAAGCTGAAAATGCGTCGACTCCGAGGGACGACGTAAGACCCTGGAGGATTTTTTAACTGGTGGCGTAATGACGGAAATGTAAACAAAAGATATCGTAGTGATGTTTCATAGGCTAGAGTTGTCGTAGGATGTCGAAAACGTTCAACTGCACTGATTGTTACAGTACTCAGTCTTCCGAGCCAACGTTGTCAACTACGGAGCTGGATGGAGGCTCGAACGATGACAAATACCAAGCAGGCCCGCTCCGTACCACCAGTCTCTCGTTCGCCACGCTGTCCAGGCTAGTAGCTACAAAGGAAGACAACTCATTGGCGTTCGCTATGCTTCTGCAGCAGTATCTATCGCGTTTCCCACTTGATAAACGCCTCAACTCTATTCACACACATACAATTCACACAGAGGGCTCTTTTGTTAGGTTTACCTTGCAAGTGTGGTGCCAGTCCCTGGCGTAAACGGGATGACACTGTTTTGTTCACTCGACTCATGTCAACTATCTGGGTCAAAACCATCCATCGCTGATCAGTCATCACAGGAATTTAGATGCATCGAAAAAAGCCTAAGATTGTACAGCTTCATGTGATAGCGGCAAAGAATGCAGGAACTACTGTCGAGCTAAAAATGCGAGATGAAAAAGAAAAGGTACAAGCTACCGATCCTATTGGCCAGGGCGTGCTACTAAGCCTCTATGAACGATACAGCGCGCTTGATGTTCGCTCGATATCCATCGGTGATGGGCGAACTTGAAGCTTCGCATGTCCTTGTGCCTTCTCGGCCAGCTGCTGTCCC
>JBBPOB010000377.1:0-17785 GCA_038091275.1 Tylopilus subfusipes | reverse complement strand
CGTTGTGAGATCAAGATATGATATGACTGATACCAGACTACGCACTTTGTTTAGTGGACTCGGCGCCTGTTGTCGAGACAATGGCAGGTAAGTTTGCAGATAGACCGAGTTGACCCTTCTCGAAATCTCGGAGGACGCGCTCCCTTGCGGCTTCCAATGCGTGCTGTTTCTCTTCTTCCGCCTCTCTCCTAAGTTGTTCTAGGCGTCCTTTCTGTCGCTTAATATCTTTCTTCTGGTTCACTGCGTGTATCTCTCAGTCCAAGTTTCGCTGGCGGAATACGCAAGTGCATACGGAGGTCGGAGTATGCACACTCTTTGCAGAACAGGTGGCCATGATCACAAGCAATTGGATCTCGAGCTCGTTGTAAGCACAGAGCGCAGGCATCAAAGTTTCGCATGGATTCGTTTCCTAAGCGTTGCTAGAATGTCTTGATTCGCATGACCTCTGGGAAATATACTGAAAACATACACGTTTCGTGCCATATTCTGTCTTTTGTTTCTCTGCGTACGAGAAAACGGATGAGGCGGTATTGTTCTTGCTATGTTTCGTCATGTCTTCCGGACAAGCTTAAGACTGGTACGCCTAATTTCAATTTGCGACTCCCTTGTAAGTACTGTACTAACCGACCGTACAGCCACAGAGGCCCGAAACTACATGTCCATACTACAAGCCCATCAGGAAGATATGTCATCCTTGAGTTGGGTCTTTCAAGTTGGTATAGCCTCGGAAAATGCTCTCCTCGTCAGCCGTACGTGCGTTGCTTGCTCAAATGCACAAGCAAAGCTAATCAACTGATACTGATACTCACTGTACGCCGTTCCCATGAAACACAGCCAAAGGGCATTCCGGGAACTTTGTCATGCAACGGTGTGGGTGGGTTTGGTGTTGGCTCAGCGGCGTCGGAAAGAAAACCAAGAGGAACTATGCGACATTTCATGGACGAAGTGACATCGTCGAAGAACGGAATACGCACCAGATATGAGTGGTATCCCGCAATTGCTGTAGCCTTTGTCACATAACCTGGATTTGAAAACAGTCTCAGTGATATACAACCGGAGGAGATATGACGTACTACTGCTCGACGGTAGTACGATTGCATCAAGCGCAAACTTCTCGAGCGTAGCATCGATACCGTCTGTTCGGCCGAGTTGATAATCTTTCTTGACAACCTCGTAGTACTTCTCGTCCATCTTGCTTGCCTCGGATTCATAACACCTTGAGACAAACGGGCGAGGATCGAAAATTTGTCCAGCTGAAGCTAGCCGACTTACTGAGATCGGTCTGTGTGGAAAGGTTCCGGAACTTCCTTGTCCTTGTTCTTGTTGTTGAGCCGAATGAGATCGGCAAGGTTATTAATGTTTTGCGGACGTTTACGAAGTCCTTTGATGAATTTGTTGACTCCAACTTTGAATTCTACAGTGAGCACCAAGCTTTCGTGGTCAGGCGCCTTGAGCTCCTTGCTACTAGGAAATTTGGCAGGATTCACAATATCCGCACCAAGGGAGCGGGGAACATCGAGGGCTTTGTCAAACTCTCCTTTCGTGCGACTACCGTCTTTGATCAGTTTCCGCGGTACACCGAGTCGTTTTCCCCTGAGAGCATCTTTATCCAAAACTTTCGTGTAATCGGGGACCTCGGGTTGTTCTTTAGTCACCTCGTCGTCGTCACCCTTTCCAGCAATAAAGCGGAGTAACAGCGCAGCGTCTGCGACAGAACGACACATAGGTCCGACCGTATCTTGGGTAGATGAAATTTTTAGCGCAGATCGGACAAGATGCACAGAATGAGTTCTCACTCTCCTTGTGCAGTGTCGAAATGTTGTCTTTGAGTAGCAATGGGATGCCGTGTAGTAATGGGCCACGACTACCTTTGACCTTGCGCTCAGCATCGAGGGCTGCTGCCTGTGTGCCAAGACTTGGGGTTTGTCTCTATGACTGCGCGCAAGGCGGCTCCCTTTAAATCGACTTCCTCAATCCGTGCAAGGTATGCCTAGAGAACATATATGATAACGGGAAATCACTGACACATTTCCACAAGACCAACTTTGACCAGATCCACGCTCGTAAACTGACCTTTGTCAAGACCTCGTTGAAGTTCGGCGATACCTGCCTCATATAGGGAATCCAGCAGAGTCAGAGACTTCGTGGGCAGACATATCTCCAAGCAACTTTGGGGTTGAGTGCAGAACGCCAGAAAGTAAACACTCAGGCTATGGATGATAACAGATAATGTGTGCGCGCTTACTAGCTATTCCACTGAGGTCCAACTGTACGATGTCATGATGGGAACGTGTGACTAAAGCTGTTGGTGAACACATGGTCGAGCCTGTTCCAAGTTAAACCATTGGCAGGGAGTACACTGGTAGCACAGCGAGTCAATTACCTCCGTGTCCTTGCCGGTGGTGGCGTTGAAGACACCGCACATTGACCTTTTACTAGTACTGCAACTTGCCTGACCATACTTTGTGTCGTGGTTGTCACCCGGCAACGCAGTTCTGGCTTACTTCTTCCTGCCAATCACCCTTTCTACGGGCCACTGGGCTTTGCCTGGCGGCCCAATTCGGGTCTGGAACCATTGTAAAAGCTCTAGTACATCGGAAACAGACAGGTTTCACGTTCCAATCACCCAGTCCATTGGGTTTAGAGATGGGAGCGAGAAGAGTCTCTTACTAGGAACGTTGTCGGCAATCACTGGCAGGATCCCCACGCTCCTACCCGTCTTGTGACTTGGTGAGGCTCGCCTGACTACGCGACCAAAAGCGTTAAATTATCTTACATTTAGACCATCATTTAGACCCGACTTAAATTCCGCAAAACGCGTCGTGATAGCATGTGTCGCTCTGTTCTCGTTCCAGGGCCTCTCACGGAGTCTGTTGGTGTTATTCAAGGCGCACACGAAGCTCAAAGGTTCTTAAAACGCCCACTAGAAAGTCGGCTGACCTGAAATATGAGTACTTCGTTATCATGGAGATAACATTGGCAGCCGACTGATGTACACGTTTCTCCAGGGTCGCCACAACGAAGCCCTTTCTCTCACGTTCCCTACAGCTCAGGCTCGTTCGCCTGGCATGCTGTTAGTGCATATTGTGTGCCAGTCTCAGGGGCCCGGTACAGGGTAAAGGCAAACTACCACGCCGGTGATGTCCGCGGTGATTGTAGAACCCCAATGAGAGAACTACAAAATTGCGCAGTATCGGAGCCATAACATCGCCGCTTCCCTTTCCCCACCTGGTCTTGACCTCTGCCTGCTTGCTACCATGGCCACCAATGGAGGTACAACTTCGACCGTCAATCTTAGCGACAGCTGGGGATCCACTCTTGCCGCGGTCTTCGTTTCGCTAGTCTTTTATGGTGTCAGCATATTACAGACGTATGTAATCCTTGTACTTCATATTGCCGTTTTTATCTTTTCTACTCATGTAGGTTCCTTTACTACGAGCAGTCAGTTCAAGCGTGAATTGCTCTCTTCATGACGTACTCACTTAGAGCAGCTACACGGAGGACGCTATCATTCTGAAGTCACTGGTAAGTGCCCATTTTTCCACCGAGCACACCATTCTCAAGTTTTTAGGTGGCTTGGGTATTCGTTCTGGACACACTCCATACAGTGCTTATATCTGTTGGTGGTGAGGCTTTGTATGTTTAGCAGGCTGGACAGACGATATACTGACGTTGTTCCACAAGTGTGGCAGTACTTCGTCGTGCATTTCGGGGACGATAAGTTCATCACGTACACCCATGCGTAAGCGGGCAGGCTCTCTTCTCGAGGATGGTGCTGAAAGTCGACGTAGCCCTTTATTAATTTCGATAGTAGTCACCGTGGGTACACGCGCTCCCACTTTGGATCGTGGCCTCATGTTACATCGACCAGTCGGCTGTTTCTTCCGCTGTCCAATCGTTTTTCATATACCGGATTTGGTTCTGTGCGTTGAAAGGGCCTCTTGCCTATCTCCACTCATACCTTCCTTCAGTGACGAGGGGCCGTTTCAGCTGGCTGTTTCCGGTTGTCCTGATGCCCTTTGTAGTTGCGCAGTTAGGTGGGTACGCTCAACTTTGGTATGTCCGCCTACTGAAGCGATAAGAAAACTAGTTTTGGGTACCTGTAAGTGCGATGTACGTAGACAACAGCGTGCAGCTCACATTCGATTACACAGTGTACACGGTCGTGGCAATGGTATTCCAAACGAGCGTTTCCGCTGTTTCAGGGCCCCTGCTTACTGTACGAGGCGTTTCCAGGCTCTGGCTTTACATCTCTGACGAAATGCGTTCAGAAGGTGGCCAATGCACTCAACGGAATTGCGACGGCGGTCGACATCACAATCACGATCGCATTATGTGCGCTTCTCGCCATGGGCCGAACAGGGTTCGCAGAGTAAGTTCCATTTCAGTCTTGTATCGGCCCATCGTCCAACGTGACCGTCATCTAGCACGGATCGAATGCTTCTTCGATTGATATTCATCTCGGTCAATACCGGTCTCTCGTCGGCGCTCTTTGCCTTTCTCTCCGTCATTCTGGTGCGTGTCGACACGTTGCCGACGCAGCGACAGCTCATCGGCCCCCTCTTCCCTTTATCGCTGGCAGCTCGTCATATACCCAACCGATCTCATCTTCACAGCTCTGTATTACCCCCTCTGCACGGTATATTGCAACACGCTCCTCGCGAGCCTCAACGCGCGCTCGTTCATCCGAGGTGGAACTGAAACGCGGCAGCTCAACCCGCTCTCCTCGCTCGTGTGGCGGGAGACGGTTGCCGCGGACTCGGTCTCGGTCTCGGAGCGAACCGAGGTAGGGGATATGCCGCCCCTCCCGGCGATGACCGTTTGATACGCCGCACAACGTTCGCACGTCGTTGATTGGCCACCTCGTATGTCGCACCGCCCCTTCGACGTTGCCAAGGTCCGAGCGTCTACGCTGTGGCCATGCCAGTGGCTGGGTGGCGTATCAAAAGTAGATCCTCCCCTGATTCTCTCTAATAATAATGGTATAGTGATACACTGCCTTGACGGGCTGCGTGGAGCCTGCGAATGTATGTTAGCTGGCTGACCGTCCTATTTGTTAGTGCACTCGATTTAGTCCTACGTCGAGAGTATGTCATCGTTGCTCCTACCCTTTGCGTTGGCTGTATCGAAGTGTTACGTTACGCTCACTTGACACCCCAGAGCGAATGAACTACTCAGTAGCGTCCTGCATTTCGAATTGCCTGTCCTCGCGTAGATACACACACATTAACCTACTGCAACTGGGAAGAAAGAAGGGACTAAAAGGATTCGTACGAGTCGATGCTACGTTGCAAAACAAAATAGAAAACGAATAAGAAAAGAAAAGAAGGGACACTCGAAAGAAGGTAAAGAAAAAAAGAACAGTTCCTTTGATACATGAACGAGATTATCTGTGTGCTAGTTCCATCGTCCGCTAACCTCACGGAAGATAAGATCGTGGAAAATCCAAAGGATATATCGTCCTAACTCGTGGAGAACTGTCGGCATAGTCCAGTAAATCATGTGATTATGGCAGGCGCAGATGCCTGATAATCGTAGGCGGGAGCGCGTGCATGTGTATGTGTAAAATAAGTTAAATTGGGTGGCGTCACGTTGCCCAGTGAGATGTTGCTTTTGGCGGAGGGCATTAGCGGGGGGGACTATGCTATCGAATGGTATAGGCGGGAAGGTGTCTGCGGTGGTGATGTCGGTTGGGAAAGGGAAGTGGTCGAGGGTCGCCGTGGACGGTTAGGATTTGGTTTGCGGAACGTCTGTTAGGGACACGTTAGGGCCTGAAGCGCCGAAGAGACAAACGAGATGCGCACGTGTCGCGACATGATCATCTTTGCCATTGATAGTGGCACAGGGTTTTCGTAGAGCGCAGGAGCTGGCGGCCGCGATGCTTAACCGCGGAATGTAAAATGAGAAGCAGGAATAAACTCACGAGGAGGCTGAAACCGCGGTCCGGTGCGTAGTCGCCAGTTGACGACGGGCAACATTTGGATGCGGTTTTGAGCGAGGTCCACGCCGACGCCGTTTCCGACCCCAGGGGAGGGCTTTTCAGGGAGGGTGAGGGTGAATGGGAGGGATACCGGGAGAATATTCCACTGCAGAGAACGACCCCAGGGGTTGGCGAAGAATGTGAAGGAGCGCAACGGGATTTCCTTGTCCTGAGCTTCGGGACGGACCATTGGACAGGACCAAATACGCATAAGTAGGAAGAGTATGCGAGCGACGAACAAGAGCAGGACGGAAGCGGCAGCAGCCATGAAGACGGCAGAGAGACTGGGAAACTTTGCGGGGACGAGGACGGACATGGTGAAGGACTGGCTATATGGGCCGAGTTAAGTCAACCGTTCAAAGGACGGAGATGAGCCAGCACAGGGACGGTGCGGACGAGGGAGGGCAGGCAGAGACAGACCCACGCAGCGCAGCAACGTCGCTGACCCCTTCTACTTATTTTCCCTCGGTTAACTCCGATACGTTACGCACTTATCATTATTACGTCATGTTTACTTGCTTACTGTTTATTTAATTAAATTTCACATGGTCCTCCTCGGTCGTTCGTCGCAACGAAAAAGGCCTCGCTCGGGTTGTATGTATCACAGAAATATCTTGTTTTATTTTGTTTCCTGTTGGTACGTCGTAGCTCTTTCTCGAGATTCTTCCGAGGCTTGGCGACGTCACGTCGATATCGTACGAGACCGAGATAACGTCGTTCGTATCTTCGCCCCATGTGGCGACCCCGCAACCCCCTTTCCGCTTTATCACCACCGTTCGGACCAGGCTACTCCATGTTTCTCGGCAGACCCGATCCACACAAACTCAAACACGTTCTCGTAAGTTGGGTGCATATCTCAGGCTTTACCCACGACGATGATCCATCTTTACCAACGTAGTACGCTTGTATAACCGATGTTCGATCTCCATCACGACGTTGACGCAATCAAACGCAAGGTTGTCGTCAACTTGATCTTATCATGTCCTCGACCGACTATAGGTCGCGTGTCGATGCGAGTTGCTTTCTGTAGAACCTGGACATCATGGGCTCAGTGGAGCTGAGGTATTTTAGGTCGGGAACAACATGTTGATATCAGTGAGTTGACATTAGGTCCACGTCCAAAAGGGTGTTTCATCCCCAGATGCGATGTGACCGGGAGGATCGGGAGCCACGCGCAACTTGGTAGCTTCCCTACGTCCGACGCTGTTATCTCGTTCACCAACAAGGAAAACGGCTGTCCAAGCACGCGTGGCTTGGCTCGTGAGATCTGAGACTCGGGCGTCGCACTGTCTGGCCAGGTGGAACTAATGTGGGGCAATTTCACACAGGGTAACAGGGGCCGCCAGCCTGCACTGTCCGTGATCACAGTACTGCCACAACGGCCCTCAGCACTGATTTCTGAAATCCAGATTCACAAGGCTCTGCTCATCCAGCGTAGATTTCTCCGTCTTCAACAATACCTTCTTCGATGGCTTTGATCTCTGAAGTACCTCAGTCCTGTGCGTAACTCACAAGTGAAACGAACATACGAAGTGCGAGATGCAGCGAATGCAGACGAGAACGGGTAAGGTTGGCTGTACACGAACATTTAGAGGCTGCTGCCATCTGGAGAGACGGACTTACCCATTGCGATCCACAGCCTCGGATGTCCTGTTCTCCTCCATGTTCCTTGCAATTCCCCCTCTGCATCCAGACCCCACACCTTTCCGACCTTCGCTGCAACATCTGGTCCACAGATTTCCTCTATTGAACTGCGGATATCACCGAAGCTTTAACCCCGTGGAACCACCATCATCGGACGTGATGGTTTACAGAACCGAGTTAAGATGGAAGATTTGCTGGGCAGTAAGGGTACGACTCACCCTGTCGCAAAAATGACCACGTCCCCTTCCAATACACTCTTATCGTCAAGCTCGACGCCTCCCCCGGTGAATCTTCGGATAGCGGGACTACGTCTTACCTTGATAGTCCCGTTTATTATCTCCTGGCTGGTGCCAGTGTCTGATTGACCGTAAACACAAAAGAGCCACGAGAGATTCGGATATTACTGACCAATGTATAGTCCACCACCTCTTTCGAAAATCAATGGCAAGAGTCCCGCTCCATCGGGACCTGGATATGTCTGAAAACCAGCTTTCGCGAGGCCATCAAGGAGCTCTCTATTTGTCAGGGTCACTCATCGAACAGACACTAGAGATATGACGCTATGCACTTATCGATCCCGTTCGCCGTACGCAGTACAGACGCCTTCTGCAAGCACTTGAGGGTTACAAAGGGAAACGCGACGCTGAGGATGTCTGCGAATTCAATCGGAAAGTGGTCGTTGTACCTCTCTGGTATACCGTGTGCGATAAAGGGATGGATGCCCTGATGAGTCGATATCCATGGCGATAAGTGTGCTAGGACCTACCTTCGAGAGCTATTTCCAACGCATCTTGGGATATTACATATGTGGGTGAACGCTGGATCCTACAGTGACAACCAACATGTCAGTGAGTAAAGATCCTGGGAATTTTCAAAACCATACATTGTAACATCACACTCGTGGCGACACAGGTCATGGGCTATATCATGGGCTATGCAAATGAACATGCACTCAACACCATCAAGAGCAGTGCGCCATACCTGAAGTGCAAGCACCGACGACGATCACTTTCTTCCCTTCATACCCTGCCACAGAGGTATATTGGGTAGAATGCAGAACGGAACCACGATACAGTTCCTGACCATGAAGGAGGAGATTTCTACCACGCCATGAAACTCGGCTTACAAAGGTGACTCACCTTCCCTGGGATATCAGGCATCTTTGGAAGACCACCACCAAAGCCAGTCGCAAAAACAAGATGCTTGACTGTCATTGTCCTCGTGCGTCCGCCTCGATCGACGGAAACATTCCATGTTCCCGCCTCTTGGTCGAAGCTTGTGCTCGTTATCGAGGTGGACAGCCAAACATTTAGGTCGAGAGCTGTTGCGTAACATTCCAGCCAGTCACCCAACTTCGGGGAAGTCAGACACTACACACACAAGTAACCTGAAAGTACCTTTGAGGCAGGGCAATAGATAGGCCATGTCTTTGGGAAACTGGGGAGCCACGAGATGAATAGTAGAGCGAATAGGTTGTGTTGTGGGCGATGTCTACTCACTCTAGGTACGGCATGTGATGGCTCCCTGTCCACGCGTGAGCTTTAGATGGCGCATATATCGCACAAGCTGACTCACAAATCGTGTCATGAAGGTGCAGCGTCTTGTATCTTGTCCTCCACTACTGCGAGTTACTTTAGCATGTCTAGACGGGTGGATCGTCAATCGTACGTTATCGCCAATTCGTTGGTTTCTGTCGACGACGAGTGTAGGGACGCCGAGACATGTCAATCTAGCTGCCATCCCGAGTCCACAGTGACCAGCACCAATGACGAGGACCGTTGGATCGCCATCATCAAAGTTTATTTCGCGCTGCCGCTGGTCCTGCCAGCTCTCGTGGTCTGGGAGACGGGGACGCCGAGCGCCGATCTGAGAGGTAGACATTAGCAATCCCCGGGGTAAGTTTGCTTCTCGGACGACTCACCCTTTCTGGGTATTCCTTGAGGGCACTGAGCCGAGTGAGCAAGGACCACGCCTTCCAAATGCCGTTTGGCGTGGGGACCAAGAAAGTGACGGCGATGCCCTGGGCATGTATCGTCTTGAATTCAAAGCAGAAACGAACGAACACCAGATCGGGGAGTGGTTTGATGATCGTTGGGCCTCGTGTGACGTCCTCGATGAGGTGAAACGCCGCCAAGCCAGTGGCTGCGAGACGAGCATCTAGGACTCGCCTGATGGCGGGATGGCCACGGATTGTGCGCATGTCCCAGGTGAGGGTCAAGACGTCTTTCCAAAAGCCGTGTTCGTGGAAGAGAGGTATGAGCGAGTCGAGATCCTCGCTCGAAATGCTGGTCGTGAATGCGGAGAGCCATTTGTTGGTTATATCCAGCGGGGATGCACTCGCGATGGTGGATGGATCGACGTCGAGGTGTTGGAGGGTTGGGCAGTCAAAGGGTGGGCTCCGATCGGATTGTGGGGCCATAACACGGTGTCGCTGCTTGAGCGGTGCTCCCCGGGTACAGACGAAATGGCGGCTGCGACAACCGAGTCGGCTGCATGCTGGGGGTACCGGTACACTCCGAGAGTCCGGCAGAGCAATATGGTCCACCCATCCTTGCTCTCTACGTCAAGGGTAAGCCAGCCTCGAACTGGCAGGTTCTCGCACTTTTCTAATAGTACCGATTTACGTAAAGATCGCGTTTCTCTTATAACCCTTGCTCTTTCCCCTTCCTCTCCCTCCCCGTCCTTTGCCATGTCCGAATCTGCAGCAGAGCGTCCGATCGTCTACTTCGACATCACCATCGATGGAAAACCAGTCGGTCGCATCATATTTTCTCTCTATGCAGATCTCGTCCCAAAGACTGCAGAGAACTTCCGTACGTCTTCCCTTCACTAGCACAGACCCGTAACTGAGCCGTCCTCAGGTGCGCTCTGCACCGGAGAAAAGGGCATCGGAAAGTCTGGACAATTGCTTTCTTATGCCGGGTCCAAATTCCACCGCGTCATCAAAGGGTACGCGCGTCTCCTTCCCTTGAATCAATGCGAACCAGGCTTGGCCCCTTGTCAGGTTCATGTGCCAAGGAGGCGACTTCACGGCCGGAAACGGTATTCGATCTCGCTCCCGTGTTCCTCATCCCTGACGCCCTCGGTCTTAGGTACCGGCGGAGAATCCATCTACGGTGAAAAGTTTGCCGACGAGGCGTTCCCCGTAAACCACGACAGACCGTTCCTCCTCTCCATGGTATGCATTCGCGCGTGTTTCAGGGTCTACACGCATCTCACACCCATAACAGGCCAACGCAGGTAAAGATACCAACGGGTCCCAGTTCTTCATCACCGTCGCGCAGACCGCTCATTTGGACGGCAAACACGTCGTGTTCGGCGAGGTCATCAAGGGTAAATCGATCGGTACGTTCCCTCCCACCTAGTTTCACGTGCTCGTTTCACGCCTATCTCGCCAGTCCGCAGGATCGAGTACCACCCAACAACTTCGGGAGACGTGCCCACGAAACTCATCGTCATCGCAGCTTGCGGCGTCCTCTCCCCCGACGATCCCTTCCTGCAAGACTCCGCGAGTCCAGATGGCGACAACTACGAGGAGTATCCTCAGGACGACCAGCAGGCGTCAGACGACCACGAGTACGCGTATACAGCAGCCAACACCATCAAGGCCATCGGGAACGCGTTACTCGCCGGAAAGAACGAGGACGGGTCGAAAGCTGGAGAACCGAACCCATCTGCGGCATCGGAAAAGTACCTCAGTATGTCGGGTTCTCGCTTGTGTCATGGATCCTGATCATCCAACATAATGACCTCAGAGGCACTGAGGTACCTGGATCAACACCCTTCCCTGCCGGACGATGCTCTGCCCCAACTGAAAGACGATTTCGACGAGCTACGGACGGTCTTGCTCATCAACGCTGCACTTGCTGCGCTTCGCTCTCAACCGCCTGACCCTACGCAGGCCGTACACCAGACGACAAGGGCGTACTTGCTCGCAATCAAGGTAGAATACAAAGGTTGGTTGTGTCCTCTGCGTAGTCCGGCACTCGTATAATTTATGTACTGCCAACCACCACAGCGAAAGCGCTCTATCGTCGAGCACTCGCCAAGATGGCCCTGAAAGACGACGATGGTGCAAAGAGTGACCTGTTGGAGGCCAGCGATCTCCTCGCGGTAGAGGACACCCTAAACCTCAAGGCGGCCATCTCGACCGAACTCGCCAGGATCGCGCAACGCGAGAAAGAGCTGAAAGAGAAGGAGAAGAAGGCATACAAGAAGCTCTTCGCGTAGCTCTGATTTAGAATACGCAAATAGATGCGGAGAGAACAGCAGTGTTAATAGAAAACAAATGCAGAACCCCCGTCGAACGCGTCGTTTAGTCGATGAAGCGGAGAAGAAACTCACGCTTTCCGACAGGCGATACCCTCGGATGAACCCCAGTCGGGTCATCGCGAAGTAAGACGGGAGCAAAGATGCTCGCTGGCGCCCATCTGTCAATACACGCGAACTGGAAAGCGATTGTCGGGATACGTACCCAGTCTGTGCGCCCTGCTGGGACCAGTCGGATTCGACTCGTCGTTGGGTACGCCATGCTGGGCGACATAGTGCAAACAAGCTATCAGCGATATCCATACCTTGCGCACGCCGACCGTCGAGCCGTCAGTACGCAACGTCCATGAAATCCAAGACGGGATGACCACACACATTGATGCTCTCGTGCGGAAACGCGTGAAGCACCTCAAACGCCTCGTCCTTGTCCCTCGCTTCGAGACAATGCGCATGGAGATGCGCAGGGACGACAGGTTCGATCAGCGAATCGAGGAACGCGACGAGCGTGTTGATGAATGCCGCAACGAGCGCACGGTGGTCCCCATCAGGACCCTCGCAAGGAAACTCGTCGCCCGCATCGAGACACTACACCATCGCCAAGGGAAAGGGGAAAAAAGGCTTCAGCTGACGCGCGTGCGGGGCTGAGCTCGTGACGAAATGCGACCCACCTCTCTGATGACGTGACACAAGCGCTCCTCTGCCGGATCCTCGAACAGCGCGTCCTGAACGTCATCATGGGGAATGAATTGTCATGGCACCCACCCACGACACGCGTGGTACGTACAGTGGCAGAAACGTGCGTCATCATCCAATTGATGAGTCGCATGATCTCGGTCGGCGCATTGTTGGCCTGTTCAGCAGGCATCACCTCCTCAGGCGACTTAAGGGTCTTGATCGGTCCAGCCAATCGCGTGAGTCGCTCGAGCGTGTTCGCGAAACACGTGTACTCTGAATGGGCGTAGGGAGTCCATAAGTATTCGCTTTGTGCCATCCGTGATCCGAAATGGAGGAGAACGAAAAAAAAAACGTACGATAATTCCCGGAGACGGCGATGAAATCATCCTTGCCAAGCGCCGTGTGTAAGATAAGCGTGCACTCGAGGGTCGATGGGCCAAGATTCAGCTTTGCCGCTGAGTCGTTATCGACATAAGCCGAAAACAACATCGTCATGGTTTCGCGCGGCCGCAAAAGGCCCTAGATAACTCAGGAATCGGCCATCCGCGTGTAGGCGATAGCTCAGAAGACGCACTACCATAGGGTCGATACGAAGCCATGCGGGTGCTATGGCAGCATGATGTCAGTGCAATTGACTCGGAGGACACCAACCACGAGATATCAAGGAAGGCACTCACAAACAGCCTCCGAATTAGCTCCAGTGCCCACGAAACGAAACACACATGAAATCTATACCACGGAGTCTTGGTTTACCAATGACTTGGTCCCTATCACAAGTGACTTACATCGCCCTCATTTTGTATGACCACCTCGCGACGAGTCATTTGTTTGTATCTTATCCGCATAAAGCGCTCATGTTCACAGGTGAAGGTGCACAAACGGAATGTGAACGCACTTGACGGTTCCAAAATCTATCGATGTGGGCTGGATTTTGATCTTTGGCCTGCGTGCGGAACTTTCAAAGCCATCCAGTTCACGATGCAGTGCCAACACTGTATTCTCATATTGCGACCGACCGATTAGAACCAACTGCAGAAACGAGACGGAGTAGCCTCCTCCGGTAAGTGCTCGGGACCACCCTGACGAACGTCGCGGGTACGCACGGAAATATCAAAATCAGCGGAGACAGGCTGGTGGTCGCTCATCGTGATTTCTGGGTGATTTCTATATGATAGCTGCGCCACGCCGACGTCAGGAGACCCCATGTACAAGACGCGATCCGTCCAGGCGGGTTTACGTCTGGTCTACACGTCAAGAATCACCCGGCCAACACGTGCTTCGAGAACACCTACTTCGTGCTATATCCCAGCCGATCCTTTGGCACACCTGGAGCTAAGCGGTATGTGCTATGGACACAAGAGTAAGCACCAACGTCATAGCACATCTAAGGAGACCGCGTACGGAAAATGGGTAATTGGATGTTCTCTGAAATCTGAGAAGGCTTTCTTGCTCCGTATAGCAGCTCTAAGCTGGTCATACAACAATAGGGTCTGTATGCTGTCTATACCTGATCTGTGCGAGAACAATAGTTTCCTTATGTCCTCGTCGGGTAAATCTAACCGGAAATTGAGATCTAAATGAAACATGTGAGGCCCAATCCGCGGTCTGTGATCAAAGAAACTCACCTCCCTGGATGAAATAACACGAACTAAGCTATCAATAGCGTTTTCCGGGGAAGGACGGACGTACCATCCAAAAAAGCACGTCACTCTGATAAATGTCAGAGCTGTCCTCCACAAACGAAGCTGGCACATAACTCCCATTCGATTCATTGGGAGTGAACGCCAGGCGACTACTTAGTTCGTGAAAATCATAATGGCGCCTCTCTACCATTTCGTCCGACGCTGCAAGATGAGCGTTGACGAACGTCAAAACGGTCGGGCGATACGTTGTTGGCTGTGAACCTGAAGACTCGGACATGCTGGGAGTGAACTCCAATCTGATGGCTGTGGCACCCTTGTTTCCCTGTAGACTACGTGAATACTTTGAGCGTTGTTAAGAATGAGCTGTGGTTGTACCATAAATCCCATGATACCCGAACCTGCATCACACGATCGAACATCAGTGAAACAGGGGACATGTGTTTTCTTGACGATCACTATGAGTAGCATGCCGACGAGTTGCCTCGAAGTAAGCTAGCAGCATTGGTGATAAATCGACCTCGACCCAGTTGTGTTGAAAAAACGTACCTTTTCATATAGTACACGCTTCTCCCCGAGACCCGCGAAGATAGCCGTCAACCACTCGTCTTCTTTTAGCGTGCTTGTCGTGTATAGCAGGGCTTCGGTCGATAGATCCAGTTCCTGGAATCCCAGCACCAACATATCTGGATCCTCGAAAACTTGCGAGTCCGCCGTGCCAGTCAGCGAGTTGTTTTCCAGTAGTTCTACAAACGATCACGAAACGGACGAGAGCCTTGAGTTGATTGGACAACAAACCTTGATGGAATGGATCTGAGCAGACATCGAACGGCAAAAGCTTCAAAGGGGATATCCAGCCATCCTTCAGTTGGCCCTCAGACCCAGAGCTGCGAAGCCATGGATATAGGTCTTGCGATGGAGGTTTGCCGTTGACATTAAAGGTTCCCAGCCGTATTCTGCAGCGCGCTGAGCGAGAGAGGAGAAACACCAGAGGATGATGACATACATCAAGTGCTTTATGTCACCACTCGAGGCCGCCTTGACTGCAGCTTGTTCAATCCAGTCTCGCCGTACGATTGAAATATCCGAGACATCGTCCCCAAGAAGCCCGGCGATGGCCGAAGACAAGCGTGTATGTAAGGGTTGATTACGAAGGCGAAGATCAATGCGGTTGGATAGCACGTCCAGAAGATACGCCTCAACCCAGGCGAAATCAGTGCTGACTGGGTGTGTTGTCGCTTGAAAAGGATGAAGTTAGGCTATGTGCTTGAGCACATGCGCGTGCTTACTCGCGATTTCCTTCAAGCGACGGTACTCCGCAGTTAACCTTTGCAAATTTTGGGTGTTACGAGTACGGACTACAAATGCAAGCGGTGTGGTGTCTTGCGCATCACGTTTAATGGACAGAAGCCAAGCTCACGTGACGATGGATTAGATTGGAGGAACCAGAGCCTGATGGCAGGCCAAGACGTACCAGACCATTTCTCTGTGGGGACACCAGGATCGCTGTCTTCTGTTGACGGGTCAACTGGACCGGTCTGTGCGACTGCCAGCACCAAGCGCTCGGTGATCGGGAGCGCGTCGACCACTCTCGGCACACCGTCCGGTGCGCGCGCGTTCCAGACGAAGAGACTTGATGGTGAACGTGAGCACGGTTTCGTTAACCAGGGTGTTGCGGCACCCACCTGCCCACCTCCGTGTCCTGCAAATAGTTGCGGTGGGTGACGACGGCGATCAAACGCTGGCGGGTGTGTGTCGGGTCAGTCTGGTCTGCAGCTGCGCCCTCCGCAGCAAGTTCCACGTCCAGAATGCACTGGAGGTTCTCAGACGGTCGCAGGAGTGAGCGGATGAGATCGTCCTGGCGACCAGACATGGCCAAACGTTGCGATCGTCAGACGTGATTCCCACGCTTCCCCACATCAGACAAGTTCGTTGGTCACCAGACCGTGGCCAAGCGCAGCTGCCACTATTGTCTGGTCCTAAAACTGCTACGAGGCCTCGAAACGTCTCGAATCTCGTGGCAGTGGCGAGAGATATAAAAGCCCAGCAGAAGTCACCCTCCCTTGGACCGGGACTCCCACTCTCCTGCTCACCCCTCACCACACCTTAATGACTCGCACTGAGCGCGCCGCTTTTCCTCGTGCCCTCACAAGGGACCGCTCCGAGTCAAAGTCGGGCCTCGACAAGTCCCTCCGCAAGGGTGGCGGTGGCAACCACAACTGGGGTAGCATCGATCACGAGCGCTCCCTCGAGGCAGCCGCACTCGAAGACGAACACGAAGAGCTTGCTGCAGAAAGCGGCAGGGACTCACGTACGTTCATCGCCACCCTTGATGGTTAGCTCGCTTACTTGCTCACTTCAGTCGACAAGCACACGTCTCACAGAAGGTCCAACACCCTCACTGAAGAGGAGAAGCGCCTCGCCAGAAACTTCAGGAAGACCGCTCTCAAGAACCAAGGTCCGAATCTCCCTTGTCCTTCGTATCGGTGGATTCTTTCTCACCACCGCTTGTAGACATCGACTTGTCTACTATCGCCCGCACCTCGGCTGCAGTATCCAATTCTCCTACCGAGCGCAATGCAGTCCCCATGGTGTAAAGGTGCGCATGCCACACATATGGCTTTAACCAATTTTGAAACCCACGGGGCAGTCCTCGCACCTTCTTGAGCTTCAAATTTGCGACTCCTGAAGTCCCGTGTACAAGTATTCCGTAACAGAGACACTGTATTTGTATTCCCGACTCGAAACCGCCAATCATTGGAAAACCCATGTCATCGTTAGTCGAAAGATGTACTGTCACGAAACAAAATGTTACCATTGGACTGTGAATCTACCCTCCAACGCCCCACATCGTAACCGTCATCAGTTGCCTGTAACCGAATCATC
Source organism: Tylopilus subfusipes (assembly GCA_038091275.1). Lineage (NCBI taxonomy): Eukaryota > Fungi > Basidiomycota > Agaricomycetes > Boletales > Boletaceae > Tylopilus > Tylopilus subfusipes. The sequence goes on along the minus strand of JBBPOB010000377.1, from coordinate 691 downwards.
ATGCGTCATGATTAAGCCGTCAGCCGACCTCTTTGTCCACGACACTTTCGCAAAAGTAATGGCGTGCCGATCCGGGAATCGAAAGTGGAACGCACCGATCACTCAAAGATAGGTGGGTTGTAGAGTACCACTGCCTCTCGGGGCCGTGCGAGCCGCCTTCCCGACCTGCCAGTGATAATCGATACCACAACTCCGAACACTGAACACGACGCACATCAACATGGCCTCAGCAAGGTAAACATGTTAGTACGTCCTCATTTCCCGACAGGTCTGGACATGATTCTCGAATCAGTCAAAGTTCACAAGTCAGCGGCACATCTTGCACCGATCGGTCGGTCAACATGCGCCGAGGAAGGACCCCAATGGTACTCGAGTGCTCCTTCAAACCAAGCATGCACTCGCGAGAATCCGACCAATTTACCCAATACAGACAACAATATTCATTCCAATCAAACTCGTTTCAATCAAACCCAGTACATCAGACACCCATACCCAAACTAATATACAACAACCTCGAAGCACATACCCAAAACCATTTACCAAGATAAACCTAAATGCGCAATCAGACCTTTACCCTGACGCGCGTTGCACGTCACCATCAACTCGGCGGAACTAAAAGTTGATCGTGATGGGGGAGCACCCGGTGCTGATCCCGTTCTGAACGCGCAATCGAGGCCGATTCAGACGGACA
>JBBPOB010000376.1:0-17826 GCA_038091275.1 Tylopilus subfusipes | reverse complement strand
TAGATATAGGAGATATTGTTGAGTAAAAATATGGACCCATACGCGCCACGACGTTGTGTTCGAGACAAGGTCGTCAAACTGCTCACAGTCGTATTCACGATGTCGACTTTGAAAAGTATTCCAAATGAGTGGCCCTGAACGGTCATTGTAAGGAGAAAAAAGAATACGTACAGGTATAATGTTGGAGGATGACCTTTTCTGTCACTTCGATCGTCGAAGCTTTGTGAGCTTTGCCAATTTGCTTGCCCTCACCCATCTTCCAGTTTCCGTCTCCCAGCGCAAGAAGCGCCGCTCCGACTGCTCCCTGAACCTCTGGAATCCTGTCTAAATACTTTACTGTCTAATACAAGTCAACGGAACGAACCTCGAGCCCAGAAAGAAACTTGAAACACTCACGGAGACAGTGAAATCAGCCAGGCTCACGCCTAATTCTCCACCCTTTCCGGGACCCGTAGCTGCCAACTTCAAATCGGCCAAGAATTCTGGAAAAGTTCTCAAACACACGCTCCTGACAGAGTTAAGCCCATCCCGTAATTCGTTTGTTTCTCTCCGCCCTTCTCCTCTCCTGGTCATGAGAGTTTCCCAACGGCTCTGGGAGGCCGAGAGAGCAGTGTAAGTAGCTAGAGCGTGGAAGGTATATTTATGAAGGGAGCGTTTGATGATAGCAGTCAAGGAAGAGAGGGTATCTGTGAACAGTGTGAGAAGGGGGTCGAGGAGGGTATCGTACGTGGATGCCAATAGAGAAGGCGTAGTCAGCGGCGCAAGGTCTGTAAGCAGGCTATATTCGGTCTACACATGTTGGTGTCAGCGCGGAGCCAGCCACAAAGGAACCACCTACGTCTGCAATACGAAGTAGATTCTCCACCCACGTGCCAAATTCTTTGCCTGCAATGACGCCGTCCAATGTTTCTGCGCGGTCGACGACTCGCTTGGCGTGCGTTTCTAGAGATTTGCGATTCCACGTTCCACGCATGTCGGCGTACCCACGCTGTGCCTCTCTAAGGGTAGCAAGAATGACCTGAGCAGCAGGATGTGATGGGTGGGTAGAGGGCAAGGGGAGACCACGCAAAAATACCACGAGAGGTTTGAGATGTGCGAGTAACGCTGGTGGGAATGCCGAAGGAGTGAAATCGAGACCTGCTATCGGAGGCGAACCTGAAGATCCTTCAGCAACAAGCTTCGTATACAACTGTGTTAGCTTCTTTGCGCCAGTCTCGATGAGACGGGCCTGTGTGGAAAGTGGTCGTCATGGCCAACTCAACATCAAAGCGGTTTGATAACACGAGCACACCTTTTCACGGGAATCTTCGTCTGACGATTTGAACGCGATTGCCGCGTTCAAGCGTGCGAGTGTATCGATGTATTTTTCCAATTGTCCAGCCTGAGGGCTAGAGAAACCTCAAGTCGCACGCTCGGAGCGATGTTGATGAGATGGCGTACCCTCGTAGAATGAGGCCCTCTTCTTCAGCAATGCCTTCGTGGCTGCTCGCAACTTCATCAATCTTCAAGAGTGCACGGTCGATATCTGTTTGCAGCATTAAGAAGAATGCCTCGAAACGACTCTAGGTACGCACTGTGTGATCGGTGGTTGAGCTTCTGAGTTGCGGTGTATAGTGGAAGTATCGATTTCTCCAATTTGACCAGGCGAGAGTCGAAGTTGGTCAATACAGCTACAATGGTCAGCATTGATCAGGACGAACGCGACGCCGTCCTACGTACATATCATCCGTTGCGATATCTGGTGGGTCTTGTTCAGGTTCTGCTCAAGCTGAATTGAGCCGCAGATCAATTAAGAATATTCAATCAAAGTTCCTTTCGTAACGAACGTACTAGTTCAATCTCTGCGCTTTCGTCGTCCATGGCAGAGGGTGGTATCAACTAGACTAGGTGTACTAGTAAGCCAAGTGTAGGCGGCTTGCAGTGTGGCAGACACAGCCACCTTCACTCTGGGTGAAACCCTTGAAAATTGTAGTTAGGACTTTAGCTGGACACTGGCAAGATCACCACATCCACGCAGAATAAAAAGGAAGATAACAGCTGGCAAGATATCTATGGAATGACCTCAAGCCCTCACAATAAGGACTCATTATAAGTTGCGGAGTGGGCTCCACCACCGTTCGAGTGTCAACTGAAAATAGACACCTAGGCTAAGGTTAGGGCTACCGTTATGTCACGACACACTCCTATCACCACTGTATTGCCGCCCTAAGGAGAAATGAAGAAGGCATTCGCGCCGCGAAAGTCACACTAAATGTTCCACCCCTTGACCCCCTCTCCCACTGTGACGAAAACAGAGAGCGATGGGTTTCGTAACCAGCAAGCTAGTGTTCTCCGTCCGACGGTTCTTTATTCTACTCCATAATCAACGTTCGGGAAAGGAGGGTAAGTGCCATATCCAGTCGCTCAGTATCACGGTACAGCAAGGGGCTCACCATTAAACAAAAAATACACCAAACCAGATGCTCGAGAATATTTCCTCCAGCGCCTAGCGCTTTTGGAAAAGGGTGAACGAGACGACTACCAAACAGCGCTTGCGTTGGAGCGCAGCGAATCACTTCCGCCACGAACGAAAGCCCAGAAGGAGATGTCCAAAGCGTCCTTTCCAGAGTTACTGTGAGCTTCTCGCCTTACTGAGCCATGTCTCGTGTTCTGCGGAGCTGATCTCTGGGTTGACGCTTAGAGAAAAATTCTTGGTGGTTGATATGTTGGTCGCCAAGCGACATCAGTCCGAAGGAGAATCAAACAGTACTACCACTCGTAGCATTTGCCTGAAGAATCCAGTCAGGTGATGAAACACGTTTAAGGCGTTTACCGCATAACTTACCAGCTTAAAACTTGCCAGCGTCGATTGTGTCGTCTGCCGTGACTCTTTCGAGTCTATCGCCTGTCTTAGCGGGTCGTGCGGCCATTTCATCTGCCGGCAGTGCGTGATCGCCATGGCCGAAGTTGCCAATAAGAACGAAGATATCTTTCCACTGCAGTGTTGCCAACAGAAGCTTCCAATGGACATCTTCCTCAGCTTCTTGCATGGACCACTGCTTGCAACGTTCTCTTCGAAGTGCGCCGAGGCAACTGCCCCTCCCAAGTTCCGCGTTTACTGCCCCAACAAGGAATGTTTGATTTTCATTGGTAGATCACCCACGTCGACGCCATGCGTGATGGCGTGTCCAGGATGCAGCACGGATGTTTGTTCTGGATGCAAAAACCGCGCACACCCCGGAGAAACTTGCGATGAAGCTGAGGGTCGTGATGTTCGCGCTCTTGCCGAGAAGAAAAGGTGGAAGACGTGTCCGAGGTGCAAAATGATCGTGGAGCGCGATTTCGGTTGCGCTCATATGTACTGCCGGTGCAAACAGGAATTTTGCTATGATTGTGGCAAAAAGTGGAGTCAATGTGTGTGTCCCTCGCACTAGAATGAATTCCTAGAAGCATAGCATAGACGTGTACAGAGGCTGAGTTCATGCGCGCGTCAATATATACTCCCCATTTATTTTACCACTTGTATGCTTTGCTCCTGACCATCAGGGCGATGCATAGGTGCTCTTCCTTGATGACCGAAGAGCCTGAAGTCAGCTCGGTCCAAGCCGAATTCTGAGCCGACATGACGTCTTGTAAGGAGAATCTATTGACACAATCCTGTCGTCCATCGAGCTGGGAACACGACTGCACCGACGCTCCGGGGATCAGTAAGGTTTGAAACGCCGAGACTCCTTCAACTTCTCTATCCGTGCCTTGTCTGCCTCAAAGTTCTTTCTGAGATCCAGCAACGCTAGAGTTGCAAAATCATCTTAGTCACAGCACATGGTATGTGACACGCTGTCCTACCTTTTCTCTGTTTCTCTGCCTTTTGGAAGGCATAAAACGATTCCTTTTCCTTTGATTCCTTTTTCTTACTCCTCGTCCGACCTGTTTTCTCGAACGCCTTGCTTGCGACCCCGACGCCGCCTCCAAGGGTTTGTCCGTACGCCCCACCCCTCGTAACGAGGGTGAAACCATCCTCGTCCACAATCGCCTCTCCTTTGCGATACGCTGACTTTTGCTTCGTTTTTGCCAGATCAAACTCGAACCGCGCCATCCACGTGTCCGCGTGAGATTTGACGACGTCGAGCGGCGGTCTCTGTGCATCATACAACGCAGCGTAGTGCGCAAGACCCCGTGGCTCCTCGGAGGACGGCCAAGGACGCGGTTTCGTCGGCGGAACGACCGCTTTTTCGAGCGACGAAGGGTCGAGAAAGACGACATGGGCGATACTGCCTGTTTTTCGGAGCGTACGTGTTGGGACGGGCGGGAGCGGTACGACGTCCGGAGAGGCGATCTCTTTTGGTTTTCGTTGTTTTTTTGATCGCGGTTGTGCTGCTTTGCTCGACGGTGAAGGCGGTGGTGATGTGTCTGAGTCTGCCTCTGCCTCTGCCTCTGCTTCTGTCTCCCGTGAGTCCCGATTGTACACCACCCGTTCTACCGTCCCACAGGACTTGAAAAAAAGTGAGATTTCACGATCAGTGGCATCGACGGGGATGTTGACGAGGAAGAGTGTCCGTTCTTCTGGGTATACACTATCTTGAGATTTCGAGAGGTGGGCGCGGGCATAGAGGATATGTGTCGAGTGTGCATAAGCGACCGGGATGACGGTAAATCCTGAAACGAGCTTTGGAAGAGACGACATGGCTTCTCGTGAATTCGCAACGTTGATAGGTCGATCAAGACGGACGGTCCGTAGTTGAATAGGTGGTTATCTTGCAACTTCAGAAACGGTAGCCAAGAGGCAAATCCTAAGGTTTTCAAACTCAGCAGCACTGGGCGGTCGGCGTATATATATGGCGGTATGCATACCGAGTCGTCGAAGGGAGATATGGCGGACAGACCTGGCCTTCCTATGGGATCCAGGAATTCCTCTATAGTACGGATTACACGCCATTCATGTTACCGGCTCCTCGCCAACCAGATCAAAGTATCAGGCAGAAACACAAAACGGCGACCCATGCAAGATTGCCGATACTACTACATCTCCGTCGATCCGGCTTCCTTACATTGAAAATACCTACTTGACAAGACGTTCGGCAGTCTCTGATCTGGGCTTAATCGAGCATTTGAAAGGTTCCAATCTGCTGAAGAACGCGCAAGACAAGTCGGGGGAACCATATAGAAGAATCTGACAATACTCGAAACACTGACAGAAACGTCCCTCCCACTTGATTAACTCTGGCGTGACATCGACACCGTTCTCTACATGTTTGGAAATGTCGAAGGCAGCGAGCGATTTGGCACAAGATAGCCAGAGGGTCGATTGTGCAAAGAAAAGACCTGTGTGTGTAGATACGCAGCATGAAGCCAATACATCGTTTCAGAGCTCAACCGAGCGACTGTTCGCCTGGGCATCGACTGGAAAGGGGTTACTTGGTCAGCACCATCTTGTCGAGAATTGGATTGCTCCTTACCGTCGTTTAAAACCGAAGGATATGTTGGAGGGATGAGGCTCCGGATCATCTCCCAAGAAATGTTCGGGTTTGAATTCCGAAGGGTCCTTATACATTCTCCCATCCCGAAGCATGGCCCTGAATTCGACAGAACACTATACCTCTGAGGTGTCATTAGATTTCCACAGATATTAACCATAACATAAGAGCCTGGGGGGATCTAAAATCCGTTATAAACATCATCTTCTGTCATCCGTCTCATAGCTGCATAATTTTCGTTGATAGCCGGCGTCTTCAAATATAAGAACCAGGCTTACTTACCGGACCCGGAGCATGCCAGCGCAAGAGCTGCGAAAACAGAGCTTCCAGGTATGGTAGCGACGGCCGGTTGGCGAATGCCAGTGACTGGTTCCGACAACCATTATTCAGCTCCTCCGGGGCTTTTTTCATGACGCGAGGATAGAGCATCATGGCGAGGTAGAAAGCATAAGCAACAGAAGCTAACTGGAAATAATGTTTGGCAATGGATATTTTATGGTAGGAGCCAGGTTCCGTACCGTATCACTGTCACGTCATGTTTGTTGCGAATTGGCACCATCTTGTGTTCCGTCAAGCTAACCACAAAAGCATCTCACATCAAAATTGAAACAAGGACAGAATACCGATAGTATCCCAGAGAACCCATCACCTTGTATTGCATGTTCCGTCTCTCTCCGGCTATAATCTCCGTTCCGACACTCCCCACTGAATTTGAAAGCTGCATCTTTTGTGCCTGTGCCAGTCAGGACAATTCCTTTTATCCGTAATGAGTCCGCCGATCGAAGCAATCTAAACTCAGTTCGGAAAATTGCTTGAGACCATCATGCTTCAAGGGTACCCCACAGCCTTGATAAGCCTTTTCATCGAATTGAGACGAGAAATCGTCAGGCCCCTGCACCTCGTAGGCTTGTGTGTAAACGGATCGAGGGCATGCAAGGATGCGATGTACATCATAAGAAACGCGAATGGGTGTAGTGAAAGCCCGAATGTCTGCTGTAATCAAGAGAGCAAACCACGAAGGTGGGAGGATCGGGCAGGCCAGGGATCAAACGCCATCGTCGAGCAAGCCTTGACGAACGTGAAAAGTACTCACGGAGGAAGTACTTTCAGTCTCGCGTGAGACCTGATTCAGAAGGTGGAGTGGGTACGAAGATAACGAGAGCACGGCTGAGTACTGCGTGCTTCGGAGATGCTACCTTGAGCGGACCCAACTCGAAACCGTACGGAAACATCTCCCGTCCGACAAGCGCGGTAGATGATCTCGATAGATCGACCACCGCTAGCTGACTCACTTAAAACAGGCGGGAGTTCTCGGACGATAGAATCGTTCAGGTTCATGGGTCCAGTTGCCCGTCCGAGGAAAAGGGTTGGAACGTTTTGGGGGAGGAAGGCAAGTTCGTGGTCGTTGCGCGTGATAGGATAGGATAGCATTGGGGATCACGAGACATTTTTGGGAGATCTGATAGACTCAGGCTGTAAGGGGATGAAACAAGAATCCCCGACCGGGTCTCCCATGGTAGTGGGGGAATGGGTTCTTGTGGTTCTGAAAGTATCATTAGTTGTCCCATGTGTTGATTGTTTTTGAAACCTGGAAACCAAGTAGATGTCAGGCATCCATTCTGCCAAGCGGCGTTGTAAGTCGTTGAACTTCCGAGTCAGTGCGGCAGGCCAGTTCCTTGACGGAACCATAGGCTTAGGTGAGGCGCCAAATTAAGCATATTGTTCCCATCTGCCAACGAGTGGGTCCTAGTGAGCAATGCTGACCCGCTTCCCCTTCCACTCGTCCCAATGCCTAACCACCTTCTCAACCATGAAATGCGCAACGTCCTTTCTCGAAATCGTCCACCTTCCCGCGATGTCCCCTTCTTCGACCAAGTAAGGCCCCTCACGCGACGACGACGGCTTCCAAGTATCCGCACGACAATCCCCATCCGTAAGCAACGCAGGCCTCACCACGACGACGTTCTTCAACGACCCCGGTGCTGGCAGATCCGCGCTCGCTTTCCAATCCGTACCAAGCACTTCCCTTCCAGGACTATCCTCTGTCTTCCACTCCCAACCTGCACAATGAGCCAGCACTTCCTCCGCACCACGTTTGTCGGCATGCGGAACGGCGAGAAAGTAGCTGTAGACCGGCTTGAGGAGGAACGGAAGCTTGTCATGACCAATGCGAGTAACTCCCATAGAGGAAATGACGATGATGTTGGGATAGGGTGTTGGGATGGTTTCGAGACAGTTGAGGAGGGATTGAGTCACGAGATGAGGGGGTGAGATCACGAACCCTTTCGCGAGTTCAAAGTGGGGTTTCCCGCCTGTAGGGCAGCACAGGTGAAATCGGACGAAGGAGCGAGGCTGGGACGACACAGCTTACCAACTGTGAAAACGAGAAAGTCGACAGGTTTGTCGTCGTTCCCCTGGGCGGTGGTCCATGCACGTTTGACATCCTCCTTGACCAATGCATCACCCTGGACAAGTCTTGCGTTTCCGGAACTAACATACTTCTGGATTGTTTCGTCGTTATCAAACACGCTGGGCTTTCTCAAGAGGAAGGTAACGGTAGCCCCTAGATCTGTTCACCGTCATCAGTGCTCCCCACGAAACACGCGGCCACAAGACATACCAAGAAGTCTTACGGAAGAAAAGTAGCCAATGTTCCTGGACCCGCCAATTGTCAATACTTTGACGTTGTTCATGATGGTCAATAAGCAACCTCAGATCAGCCCCATTAACCCCTTTTATATGCACAACAGGTCATATCTTACATCATACCAGAGATATAATTGCCCAGGATAACACATGACTTCCACAGCCTCGAGTGATGCGGCCAGACAGGCTATCGGCCAGAACCGACCGACCAATTCACACGCGCTGAAACAGTGCTGCAAGTGAATATGAATGATCTCCGCTTTGGGGTCAACTGATCCAAGCTTGAGATTGAGTTCATTGTGACGATGGTCTAGCGGACTGAGGAATGATGTTGATGACACTCCCATCATCACATATAACCCTGAACCGCACTGTAGAGTAACAAGGCTCGTTAGGATGGTTCCCAAGTGACATAGCAGGATGTAACGTACGGGGTGTGAACGCTTCTCCCTTTGCTTTGCGAATGCTAGTGAAGTACAGCGTTCCGCTGCCTACAATGACCTCAAAGGTAACATCCCGTTTGACGGACAAAGGATTGCTTCGCTAACCTCGATGACCTTTTAGTCGAAAGCTCACGTCGACGTTTCCCTGTGGAAGATTGATCTACCAAGCGCGCCGGATCAGAACCGACACATAACAATGAAATAAAGCACGGACGAGAGACATACCGAACCACTTATCCAGGGGTCTCCGTTCAAGTACCATGTTGGCTCGAACCGTATAGCATCACCCAAAGCAGCCTGCAACGCCTTGTCTTCTCGCGCAGTTTCCAAAATCTGGCGTACGACGGAACTCGAGAGACGTTCTTGGTTCATCGCTACGAGGAGGAACGCAGTCCATCCGGACACCCCGAGTGCGGCAAATGCGAGAATGAATGGCCATCGTTTCTGGAACGGACGTACTCCAGTCTTTTGGTCGATGATAACAAGTGAATAGCAGTACCTGTATTTGGGGCAGGTCGTCACGCGAAGGAGGACGAGTGTAACAGAGTTTGGGTTTTGATGGTGCTGAGAAGGTCTCGGTGGGACGTTCTCCTGCAGGAGGTGGTGGTGGTCGAGGAACCTGAGTGGCTGCTGCATACGTGCGTCGTTCAGGGAAAAGAATGCGACGTGGCACAAGGGAACGAGTTCCCCGACCAAACGCTAACATGGAGAAGTAGAGACGAATGTGGCGGTGCTGAACTTTGTTCCCTTTCCGAGTGGCTGTGTAACAACTCCACTGTCCAAGATGAGTGAACAGACTCATGATTGAGCTGTCTTGTAACCACAGCGCGCACGTAGACAGAGAAGATATGACAATAAAGGCTAGTTGGTGATAGCAATCATCCTATCAATCTGTCGTTATCGGGCACTATGATCATTTGGGAAGAGGGGCTCTTTCTTTTTCTTTACAGCCTTGGGGCGGTGATATAATCCTCGAGGTGAGTCACACTGGGGCCCCTAACCCGCGTCCACCTTGCCCACCATCACCATGATGACTGTGACCGGAAACTCTGCCGTCGAGTCCCACCTCCACGAACAAGACCCTGACTCCGCGTCAGAGCTCTTGATCGCCGAATTGGTCCTCAGCGACATAGCTGCCGTCCAAGCCACGCGGAAAGGTAAGGCACGCGAGGACGCACCACGTAGTGACGAAGAGATCGCGTTCGACCTCCAAGCGGCCTCGCTGAGCGCGTTGATCGGCGTCTTGCATGACCATCGCTTTGCGTCCAGCATTGATCGCGCCATCGAATCCGACGCACGCCAACTGAGGAGACTTGCATTTATAGAACGGGCTCAACTTGATGACCATCTGGCAGCTATTTCCCTGAGAGATGGGCATGATTTGCTGCCGCAGACGTTGTCGCAACGAATGATGGAACGGCGTGCGGTTCAACCTGCTAGGTCGCTCCTACAGCATAATCACGTACCTCCGTGACTGACCGCTCCCAGAGCACCTGCTCCTCCGCACCGTGAACACGCCGTCAGCACCACGGAGGGGGACGTGGAAGCCGTCGAGGTGGGCATGGAAAAGATTCAGATCTCCACCCCAGTTGCTTCGGGAACCGTCCCACGCCAATTCGCCAAGTGAGACTCATCACCTTGAACATGCACATGATTGACACCAAGAATCCAGGAACATCGACACAGGACTCGAATGTGTCATCTGCGGGGACGTCGTTCTCGCGAGTCGCTCATTTAAAGCGCCCTGCGGTCATCGCCATTGCCGGGGCTGTCTCATCAGACTCGTCGAGATGTCCCTGCGGGATGAGGGTCTCAACCCACTGCGATGCTGTCAGAAACCGCTTCCGTTAGCGTCCGGCGTTTTCCGGTTCATTTCTGCCTCCCTCCGGCTTCAATTCCTTGCCAAGCAGCGCGAATACTCAGTACCACCAGGATCACGGGTGTATTGTTCCAATCCAAGGTGCTCCGTATTCCTGGACGCGTCAGGAGATGTGAAGAGAGATCTCACCTGCGACGAATGTGAGACAGTCTCCTGCTCTCAGTGCAAGAACAACGCGCACCCGGGAGAAGATTGTTTCGAACACCAGTCGATACTTGAACTGCACGAAACAGCGACTGCGAACAAGTGGCAAACTTGTCCAGGATGTCATGCCATTGTCGAACTCAGCCAGGGTTGTTACTATATCATTTGCCGGTGTTCGACACAGTTTTGCTATCTGTGCTCCGCACGATGGAGAACTTGCAATTGTCGGCAATGGGACGAGGAACGACTGCTGAACGATGCCCAGAGGAGGGTGAGAAACGAGTTTGGAAATCGGGTGGCCGAGGTACAGCCAGCGGTGCATGCAGAGCGAGTTTATCAACGCATGGAAGCGCTGCGTGAAAACCATGACTGTCACGCTCATTCCTGGACATACAGACACGGACGTGGGCAGTGTGAAGAATGTGGCGATTTCTTGCCTATTTTCTTGATGGTGAATCAGTCGTCTTGAGCTGCTTTGGGAATCGCGCACTGATTCGTGGTTCCAGCGCTGCATGAATTGCCAGACTCTAGCATGCAGGCGGTGTTCTGTCAATCGGCTATAGAGCATTTAGCGTATGATTAAAGAGCGAAAAGAAGTATGCGTTCCTCCTCTCATGCTTATCCTAGTGTACAGGGTAATGAAGCGCGACTACTGTTGTACAACATCTACTGGGCAGACAAGATCAGTGTAGATGCATAGGAGTAAGTGTGGATATGATGTACAGTACCACATTCGTCCCACCTACTGAGAGTGTTCTGTGCACGATTGTTCATCATCAGAACTACTTGCCTCGTCTTCTTCATCGACATCTGTCGTCTTGCGTTTTCCCGTCCTTGTCTTCGATCTGGACACGTTCCTGCCTGCTGTACTTTTCCTCCCGACTTTTTCCTTGGGGTCGCGACATTCCCGGATGACACTTCGAATGTCATCCACCATATCCTTCAGCGTTTCTCCTTTTTTGGCGTCTCCTTCCTTCGAACTGGCTCCTGAAGCAGTCCCAACCTCCGACAACGCATTCAACACTTTGATCTCACACTCCCACACCTCCACAGCTTCAAACGTCGGGGTCTCGAGGATGAGTGGGATATTTTGCACTCGAGGGTCGGAGAGAATCGTGAGGAACGCTGGGAGCTTGAGGGTGCCGCTAGTAGAATGGGTGCGAGGGTTGCAAATAAATAGAAAAAAGCATATATGGATCAGCCTGAACGACGTTTTTGGTGAATGTCGACGTACAGCCCAATGTTCTCGTGCCTATCTTTCTTTGATCCAAGAGGTGTCTTGGAGTCGTTGAGGTGCATCCCACGCAGGTATGACAATCCGACTTGTTCATCAAACGTTGCCACTATTAGCAGAGTCCCCTTCAGTCTACGATGCGTATAATTGAGACGCAATCGTGCACTCACTCGTTTCGCTGTCGGTCGTTGAAGTATCAAGTAATCAAAAAGAGATAGGTAAAGATGGAACTCACTCCCAACCTGCCTTCGTAGAGATATCGTACCCCTATGTGGTACCTCACTACATCAATATGTGTGTCTGAAAGGGAGTGACAATATCACTCACGGCTGCATACATATGACCTGCCCGTAAATATATCATCAGCTATGCTGTTTGAAGCTGAGCCAAGAACTTACATGTATCAAGACACACTCCAACTCTTGATTTGTCCTCGACCTGCTCAATAATATCCCGCAGCTCTGCAAATTGAGAACCTATGATATTCTTGGCACCAGACTAGTGAAAGCGTGTCATTAACCACCGGCCACAGTATACCAATAGAATGGAAACACAGAACTCACCATGTTCTCAATGACGGTTATCACTGACGAAGTCTCCTTATGTGCCCTGTTTAAACATCGGGCTATGAGAGATATAGATTCTTCTTTCGTTGCATTCCCGACAGTGGAGCCTGGGCTTTCCGAATGCAGAGTAGCACCTGTGCGCTATTTACCAAGAAAGACGAGAATTTTAAACTCACTGGAAGTTGTAAAACATCAGACCGAGTTGTTCACATCGCTGAAGATCATCCAGAAAGCATTGATAAGATTTTTCGCGTTTCGCTCTGGGATACATCGCGATCAAACCGGGGGTCCTCCTGTGACGCATATACGCTACTTACTCGTCAGGATTTCCAAGATTGATGAGGTAGCTTCCGTGAGGCAAAATATGTTTCGGGTCGTATCCAAACTCCTTCATGCGTGCTTTGAAAGACACGACGTTTTCGTCTGTTAGAGGTGGAGAAGACCACTTGCGTTGAGATTTCACGAATAAAGCAAACGCGTTGGCCCTGTGATGGTGCATCGAGTCATTATCACAACGGCGGAACAGGGGAAACGCACTGGACGCGCGCCGCGTTCACGACCGTATTTTCCACACCTCCAGCTGCAGAGACATGCGCACCCACCTTCCATGCCGAAGACACGCGTGGAGCGAAATCGGATGGTTTATGGATAGGTTGCTCCTTCTTCTGCCGCGCTTTGTGTCGTTGTTTCGTAGGACTGGCATCCGCATCATTTTCTGTGTGTCTGTCCGAAACACCAATGTAACCCGGATTCAACGTGACTCACGTTCCGGTTCTATAGCAGCGACGGATAGTACTCGTTCGTCTGCTCGATGTTCTTTCTTAGCGCGTTTGAGTGGCCGGTTCGCATGCTCTCCTTTGGTTGATGGTTTGACGACCACTGGCTTGTGCGCGGGCTCGTCCTTGGCAGCCAGCCGGGTCGCTCGTCTGGTCTGCACCATCCAGGCAGTCGAGAGTGAGTAAACAGCAGAATAATCAAAAGGTCGTAGCTGAGATATATGTGAGGTGAGAGCACGACGGGTGGTGCCGGTGAAGCGCCGAGCCACTAGTAGCATTAGACGTGGAGTCGGGGGAGTTCCAAATACCGCTCGCTCAGCTCTACTACATTGTGTCAACCGCCAACCGCCAACCAGTGACTCATGCATGCATGAGTATTCAGCATTGAGAATTCGAAAAGCCACTAGCGAATGCCACTTGCCACATGCCACGACCAGCAGTCATGACTGTGTAACCGGAGCCTGCCAATGGGAATGTAAGAGCACTGACTCTGTCCAGTTGCCCACGGGCAGTACTAGCGCACCGACCATCATGGGAGGGTCACCGTTCTGACAGCACTCACTGGTGCTCATCCAACTACTAGTCGATGCGAGGCGGTGTCACAACTTGTCTGCGTGACTACCACAGTTTCCGGCTGCGGCATTCAAGCAAATCTGTTGGTGACGCGTTTTCATCACTTGGTGCACACCAAGGGTAGCGTCGACTACTTGCCCTGATCACACACACGGAAACTCATCGTGATAGATCGTAGCATCTTTCACGAGTATCTATCGGGATTTGACGCCATGGTTCAAGCCCTGCAGGGTCTCATGTATGATATGGGAGAGTCATGATAACACGTACTGCGACCTACGCTGTCTCGTGATGCCGTGAGTTACAACGTTCAAGTTTACTACTAGGTCTCCGCGTTTCCTCCACGACGACTGACATCCCTGAAACTGCCGTGTGCAGCACTCTTCTCGAGTTCCTGCCGTGGAACATGGACGTTGTCGGAGGCACATGGGTAATCCGATGTCATCTGAAGGCCAAGGTACTCGTCATGTTGCATGGCCTAGAGCCTCCACGGCCTGTGGGGGGAGAGATCAGCTGCAAGCTCAGCATGCAAAACAACCCAGAATTTTCCGCTTCCGGATGCAGAAATCACGAGAAGGACAACTAATGGGCAGCGTGGGTGGCGTAACCCCAAAAAGCAACGCGGAATCGTTTGTACCCGCTGACCCCGCCTATTCCATTTCACTGGAACTTCGAGAATCAGTATCGTCAAATTCTGCTCGATGAGTTAATAGGTGTAAACTAAAGATGTCCTTATCAATTACACTATCGATGAATCGAATCAGTGAGTTCAACATACACACAGATCTTATACCTTCCTGTTCCATTCATCTTTATCATCTAGTTGCCTCGAGGCAGTGGAACGACAGTGGAGCGAACAAGTTTAAGTTTCAGGGGTAATCTCCCATACGTGGAATTTTGTTTCAATTTCAGTCCATTCACTGATCAGGTGTAATACGCCATCCCTGAATCGAAATGGTTGAGCATCGTGATAACCCCGTCAGCTGTTGTTCAAGATCTTCCATCCATCAGCCACTCCCGGATCTTTCTTTGGATAGAATGCCGGGTGACTCCTCAGTACGTGGGTCCCTGCACAGGTACAGGGGTCTACAGATGTCCAGGAAGCAGTTGATGGAGGGCGTAAAGAAGCTGTCACACATGGAGCGAACAACCGGGGTTCATTTCGAAAATAGTAAGCACGGAACCAACCATACTACTGAGCCTGAGCATGTGCCTGCTCTAACTTCGAGAACCTCCACCTAGAACCACGATTCAATGCCCATCCCCAGATCTCAACTGCTTCCGCATACGGACGCCCTTATCGATCAGGATAGTGGCTGAATGTTATCTTTAGGAGGCGGGGTATAAACGAGCTACTGCTTTCACGGATTTCGTTTGGCCGACCAGTAAACGCGCTCACCTCTCATTAAGCTAGAGATCGTACGAACCCAGAACCGACAGAATGACGAAGCCGGTACGTGATCTTTCACCCTCGCCGTTCATACCATTCTGATCCTTCTCCTGCTGTCATTCGTATTATTTGTCGTTTGCGTAGAAATTTGACCTTGCAATCCAAGACGCTATTGCAAGGATCAAGTCTATTTGTGGCGAGAGCCAAGGAAGATCCCAGTTCTTCCCCTACGGTAAGGAAATATAGACTTGATATGCTGTATTCAACGTCTGATCTCGACCCGTCGACGTCTTGTGTATGACGTTCCGCAGGTGGAAGTGGTTACAAGGCCAGTGTTACCCATTACTTTGAAAGCAGCACAGATGTAGCAGCTGGTGCCGTCCAGCCGGGTTCAGAGGAGGATCTGGCCAAGATCGTGAGTCTCTTCAACTGAAGCCCTCGTGAGCAGGATGAACATGAGTCATTGCTAGGTCAAAGTCATTGCGGCCACCCACGTGAAATTCGCGGTAAGTTCCTCTTTGCCTGTCATCGTCGGAAAGACGAACAAAGTGTCCTGGTTCGATGCAGGTCAAATGCGGTGGACACTCGACCAACCCCGGATTTAGCTCCACAAACTTGGAGGGTATTCAGATTGACCTTAGTCGCCTGAACGACATCAACGTTGATAAACCTAACATGCGCGTACGCGTCGGAGCTGGATGTCTTTTCGAAGAGTTGTACCAAGAACTGGACACTCACAACATCAACATCGTCGGTGGCTCCGGCCTTTCGGGGGTCGGAGTGGCTGGCTGGATGCTAGGTGGTGGGTACTCAGTCAAGACGAGTCAACACGGGTTGGGGGTAGACAACCTTGAGTCGGCGAAGGTTGTCCTCCCAGACGGGACCATCAAAGTGGCAAGCGACAAGAAAAACGATGACCTGTTCTTCGCTATCAAGGTAGCGTACACATGTTATATCGACGCTTTCCCTGGATCTCAGGTTGCGTTCCTAGGGAGGAGGCAACAACTACGGTATCGTGAGCGAATTCACGCTCAAAGCTCATGACCAAGGGAAATTCTACGTATGTTGCGCTTTTCATTTACTATCCTCAACTGAATCGCCGACTTCAATTGTATGCTGACTGTGTTTAGGACGGTGTGTTCGAGTACGAACGGCAGTACTTCAGCCAAGTCAAACAAGCCATCTCCAATTTCATCGAGAAAGTACCTGAGGACAACAAAGCAAACATCGAAGCTGCCTTTAGGCATTATAACTTACCCGGCAAAGCTGAACCTAAAGTCTGCTTCAGCTCTTTCTTCCAGCGTGAAGAAAGCTGACAAAATTCCAATTTCTGTTCTACGTCCTGCAGATAACGCTGACAGTTCATTGCGTCTACGATGGCGATTATCCCGACCCGGACCCCTTCAAAGAGCTGAAGGACATTCCTCACAAGGGCAATGGTAAGTATGCTGACTCTCCATCCCGGAGGAGAATAATCACTTTGCGCCGACAGAGCTGGTCACCCCCCCCATGGCCCACGAGACCGGTTCCTTCCTCTTGGCCGATCTGCGCCATTCGTATCTCAATGGAACGTACGATCTCATGAGCAAGATTACATTGGATTCAGGACTGTGAGTGTGAACACGCTTTCCTTGTAGTGCAAACTAAGTATATCTACGTTTGAAAACAGTGCCGTCATTTCAGACATACCGGAACTGGAGAAACCCAAGCCACCGATGAATGGCATTGGTCAGTTCCCACGGTACGTGAAGCCTTAAATACGCTCGCCGCATAAAACTGACGGCGGGATTGTGTCAGTGGTCGATGGGGTAACGTCATGGTCGACAAATTCACCCTACCTATCATCAACGAGATCGAGAAGCAATCGTATGTTAGTATATTCCGTGTTCGCGTTCCAAGAACGGTGTTGATAATGTACCTCGAACACTCCAGGAAGTCGCCAAAGGACTCGGAGAAAACGGTGGCACCCGTGTTGCCATCGGACTATGGCCTTTCACCTCGACCATGTTCGACAATACGACAGACTCTGCCTTTCCTCACGTGAAAGGCAAGCCGAACTGCCCCATCATCGTCTACTTCACCTGGGAGGGCGAGCACAACGACAAATACTGGATCAGCACCATGAAGACGACTTTGAAAACACTCAGAGAAAAGGTCCAAAACCCCGAGTCTAAGAATCTGCCATACTTTATCAACACGGCGCTCTGGGAAGATACGACTGTGGAAGATCTCTACCGCGGTAATCTGCCGAGGTTGAAGGAAGTGAGAGGGAAATATGATCCTCAGCGTGTGATGGATCGCACCGGTGGGTTCAGGATTCCTCTTGCACAGGGAGGATGCGACAAAGTGGCGAGAGGGGCGGGCATAAGTGGATAGCTGTAGAAGTTGGATGACCTATTCCTGTTAGCGGCGACCTCTACTTTTTGAATCCATGTACGATATACCACGTTTCAGATGTGTTTGACCATGATGCATGATACATGATGTTCCATTGAATCCAGCCCGCGAACTTCGAGCTGCTCCAAAGTTTCAGCTTCCAGATACTAAGAGCATGATATTCACCTGGTATTACATTGAACGAGCCCGTCTGTGCGATGCTCACGTCTTTCTCCTCCTGAAATCCCTCCACGACAGGCACCAGACTGCACTCAATAAACCCACTGGCGGTAGTAGCCAGCTCACCATCCATACCCATCCCACCGCCCTCTCTAGCTTTCCGATA